>OZ007580.1:3025389-3080389 GCA_963931925.1 Onchidella celtica | reverse complement strand
GTCCTGAAGGCTTAGCACTATCGCTATGCCTAAGTCAGAAGTGTAAAATTGAAGTCTTTCTTCAGTGTCAATGCACAGATATTATCTTCTTTTTTTTTTTTACCAAAGGCAATACTTTGCCAGCAAGTTTAATTACAATTGGGAGGACACTTTATGTATGATGCATGTTATGAGTTTAATAGTGGTTCAAGAACATTGTGTTTAATAAGGTTTGATTACGAATAATATAATTAATATTTTATAAACTTCCTTGAACAAAAGATAAAAAAAAAGGTAGTTCAGAATTGTCAAGTGTGTGTGTGTGCGTGTGTGTGTGTGGATAGTTATTTTGGGGCCACGGGATTTAGGAAATTGCAAATTTAATTCCCAGCTCGGAAATATAAAAAAAATTTACAAGTTCTCTTTTTCTGCATCTAGTAAGGACTCAAAATCAAAGGGTCCTGAATTCATGGAACTTTGTCTGAACCATAATTGACAAGATGGCTTGTGCTGTAGTACTTGATTTCTGTGGCGTCAACTTCATGCTCGTGACAAATGAAAATTAAGGTTATATATTGAAATCCTCTCCCCAAATGCAGCTTTTTATATACAACTCCTATTCCTAAGAGCTCAACATCAAATTAGAAGTTCACAATTTTCGAAATAGATTACATTATATTTATAGGGAAACAAAATTTCAGAAACTGAAATTGTTAGGCGCATGAATTTACACCACTGCTTTAAACAGCCTTGTACAATTTTCTTTGGTTCATTTTTATCACTAGAAAGACTGCAGCATGTGCAACAATTTGTATAAATTTTGGAACAAAAGAATCTTAGGTTTTCTAGATTTTGCCTAGTTCTGGTGTCAGCATTCATGCCCGTGACAAAATCCCAGTCTTGAAAAAAGTGCATGTTTCGTGAATTTCCTGCTATTAAGCGTTATCATTATGTGTTTTGACAGAAACAAATGAATACATGTAGTAATCATCTTTTATTTAGACCCATGTAGAGTCTTGGTAGAGGTGGTTTGTTTTTCAAGATTCTTGTCCTTGTCTGATGGCACCTTTTGGCAACTGCTCCTACTATGTTGAAGTTTGGGCTCTATTGGTGTGTTTCACTGGACGTCAAAGAATTTGTGCTTTTACAAAAGTTTCAATTTCATTCGTCTTTCGTCAGGAGTTTATAGTATGGCCGTCTCAACGCCAGTAGGGACCCATGGGCAAAGCAAAAGCTTTCGGGATTTTCTTCCGTTTCAAAAACCAATATATGTATAAATTTGCATGCACGGGTCCCCTAAACCTTTGGGGGGGGGGGGGGGGCTTTCGGCAACTGTCCAGTGTGTCCATGCGTTAACACGGCTCTTGTTCCTAGGCCACGTTTCGTTCTCCCAAGAATGTGTATGCTCGCTCGCCGCGCCAAAAACAAATCTTATCTTTAAAGCCTGCTACACACCTACAAGCAGATCCATGGATTTGTTTGAGCTAGATGTGTGTATCCACACCACGCAAGTAAATACACAGCAAAACAACTATCATGGTGGAAAACCTGAATAGCGAGGATTGGTTGGCAGTTTATGTTGTGATTTCTTCAAACAGAAAAAGAAAAAGGACACTATGGATAAAAGATTGGTTGTTGAAAAGAGAGCAGCCAGGGCACACGAATCTTCTGCGTGAGTTGTTGCCTTATCCACAAGATGTCCATACATTCCTTCGAATGGATGAGAATTCTTATTAGGAATTACTTAATCTAGTACGACCAAGTATTGAAAAACAAACAACGGTGCTTCGGTCACTTATTGATCCACACCAGAGATTAACGGCAACGTTGAGATATTTGGCCACTGGTGCTACATACCAAGACCTAAAATTTTCAACTCGTATCTCGGCACAAGCATTGAGTAATATCATCCCCGAAACGTGCAATGCAATCTATCAAGCTCTGTCAGCTGAGTACTTGAAGGTAAGCGCTTCTATATTACACTGTATTCCATTTTAAAAAGAATGAATGTTGTGTTTAATAATGTTTAATCTATTATATTTCTTTACTTGTATGATGGCTTGTGTGTAGTGCGATATCCACACCAGTGCTCCAAGCGCTTAGGGGTCACTGTCCAACAGCAGCCCATAACATAATTATAAGACAAGACATGCAGCCCGTCAGGTGCTTTTAATTATACTTTTATTACAATTTGTTGGGACCAGGACAGCGCTGTTAATGGCCTACTCGTTTTACACATGAGTGGGGTGAGGAAAATCTGAGCAAATAAATGAACACAAACAAAATTCGTAATAAGCTTTAAATCGACCCGTGCACGCGTAGACGTTGATGACTTTGACATGCTGAGTTCAAAATTGAAATTATTTTTACGATCAGTTCGATATTTCGGATTTTACTGCGTTGAAAATTTCGCCCCGCTTAAAAAAAGATCAAAGGGAAGCCGCCATCACACAGATCGCTCAAACAAATATTCAACATGCTTAATACATGTTTGAAGCAAGCCGATCGTACGTTTGTTTGATCAAACTTCCGTACACACTGTGAGATCTGCTTGACAAATCGGTTTGTGGGTGTGTAGCAGGCTTTACGAGTGCGCAAGCATATCTATATAAAAAAACAGCAAGGAAAAAAAATTCACTGCTGTGAGTGTGAGGAAGAAATGCCCAGACCTGAAAAAATTACATGTGAAAGAGTTCTTTTTGCTACTACATGTATGTCTATTCCTTTGACATGAAAGCGAAGTATCGTAATTTTGTAATAAATGAAAATAGGCCTAAAAACATCGAATAATGCTTTCTCCTCAACAATGATGGCCTCCCTCATGCCTTTGTTTTGTTTCGAATTTAAATTTCCGGTTGCGTTTCAAAGTTTGAAGGCATGAGTCTCTGTGCCGTCTGCCTTATGCACGGGCCATGCGAGTGTTACTGTACCCTTATACTAGTATTATAAATATAAATACTTTGCCCCTGCGGAAATAAATGTACTACGTTTTTTGTTGTTTTTTTTTTCAAGATAACCTCGCTTCTTGGTCAATCCGTTTGTCCAGATTTGGCATTGAATTCTAAACCATTTAATCTTAACTTTAAAAAAATATTTCTCATTTGAATTTTTCCAGAATATGCGAGGAGACTGCTTCATATTCTTACATAAAAATAGGTAGCAGGTGAGGTGCGTGAACCTATACGCCCTGATGTAATTTTACATACATGATAGAGAGGCAAGAGAGTGCGTATCATTTGTCAAAAATAAATACATCATGCACTGCAGTGTATGCGCATTTCTAGAATGAGCTGCGTTGCCTTGCTTTGCTCCCGATGTGGCTTCGACATTAGGACACATTTCACTTCACTCAGAGGTCAATATAAGAGGTGAAATGGACCATGGCTGGTGTAGGCGCCAGACTGATGGCTCGCCGCCCATACATTTTGCGTTACACTGGCAGAATAGGCACTGCCCACACCGCCACCCAGCGGGATGCAGCGGGCAGTGCCCAATGTGCCAGTGTGGGGCAAAGTTTATGGGCGGCTAGCCACCAGTCTGGCGCCAACACCAGCCTTGTTCAGTTTCACCCCTAACGCTTTCATCCAAAGAAGACAATCCAAAGCCAAACTTTGCTAAAACATGAGTTTATGATGAACCCATATCACTGGAATAGTACATCAAACATGGCGGTTAGCTGAGGCCACAACATGCAAAAACCAAAGTAAAACCGTCAGAATTAACTAGTAGTATAGTAGGAGATAAAACAGGCGGTGAATGAGGACTTGTTCAGAGACAAGACGCCGGTCCTTGTGTGCATCATAAATATGTCACATTCTGTCCAACAATGAAAATGTTGTTGCTTTCTGAATGTCTCCGTCGACCACAGTTCGGGCGGTAAGTCGGGGCCTTACTTCTTGTTTGTTCTAGCTCCACTTTTTGCACAACTGAGAAATTCGACGTCAAACGTTTGCAGCTTTAGTACAGTGTTATTATAAGGAGTGAGAATAAATCGGAACTGTGAAACAGCTTAAGAATGATAAGTGCCACAATGCAGTTTAAACAAGTGTCAAAGTGTGCATTTGTTTTAGCCCTTCTACATTAGACTAAAGATCTCCTGTTTTTCCAGAAAACAGAGATAGAACAAACAGGAATTAAGATCCCAAAGTGCTTAAACGTCATGGTATATTCGTCTACTGAACTTGTTGCACATTTTTCAGTAAACTGACATGGACTGGGTGAGATTCGCATATCTTTGCTGGCTATTTTCCCGCTTCTAGACATAAGCTGTTGGGGTTTTGGAATTACGCAATACAAAAGGGGTCCTGAATAACTCAACAGGCACTGCATATCACTGATATCTGCAGGACAGTCCGTTTTTCCTGGGGCAATAACAGATCTGTTACACAGCTACTGGCGGCTACATCGACAACAACTTACAATATTGTGGTGACAGGCAAACAATAATTCTTCAATTTTAGCCAATGATTCGCCCTAATTAAATGCGTATCATTTGTGTAATTCCCAAAAATGACACAGAAGTAATTACATACAATACAATCCATCCGGAGACATTTTCACAACTGGAAAAAGGTCACTCCATGACAGTGTGTAGTTTGCATAAATACACGTATTTCACAAACCTCTAAACGAATCGAGATAAACCGAAACACATTACGATATAGATTTGAACTGTTTACTTAGGATTTGTTTAATGTTTCCATAATTTAAACACCGTAAGTTAGGTTTTCGGCGTGAGCCACTTGGGAATCTACATACCGTCACCGTTCACTAAGACTTAGGACTGTCGTAACTCAACAATTCGAAAAATCGATGATACTATCTGAGGTATCCGGCGTAACCAGTTGTTTTGTTGTTATTGCAGTTTGTTTGTTTATCTTTAGAAACGTCGTTGTCTACTCTCTTCGCGCATTTATACCCTCCGCACGCCGTCAGCATTCGAGGCGAAGATTGTCAGGAAATGGAAATAATTTGCGTACAGGTCAGTGTGTTTATTAATTAATAGTGCACACATCGCAGGAGGTGATACGTCATGACGGAAAGAAAGGAAGGTGGCTGGGGCCAAACTAGCCAGGCGGTAGATCTCGGTCTGGTTAAAATTACTGCGGTGTTGTTGGTTATTTTTATTATTATTATTTTTATGCAAGATATATCCGCTGTCCGTGTGCGAGACCGGCTTACAACACACGGACAGCAGCGCTCTCCCATAAGGTGCAAGACCTGGCGTCACACCGCAAGTAACACTGTACCATGTATTGTGTCTTCCACCCCGCAAACACAGGGTCATGCTCATGCTCACAATGACTCTCAAACCCTCAATTGTTTCGGTCCTCTGGATTGAGATGCGCAAGAGAAATTACACGATTAACTACGCGTAGTTTTGTACTTCACCCCCCCCCCCTCCCCCTTTTTTTTTACTGTTTTCACCACTTGACATTTAATTTCCGTGACACGCCAATGCACTTGTACGTGAGAGACACACTTTGAAGCCCGTTTCCTCGCTTAATACTCAACCTACAGTGTTGACATTTGACATCGCCATTCTTGCTCTTCTTCCCCCCCACCAATTGTCAGAAAACACGTGACTCTCATAGTACTTTTCGGTTCAATTTTTTCTCTCTCTCTCTCTCTCATTTGCTTTGCTCCTTCTTCAGAATGTTTCGCCTCTTCGGGATTTTTTCCAAGATCTTGGGACTTTCGGCTTGAGATCTTGGCTTTTTTTTTTTTTAATCTTGGGATGTTTGGGCTTTTGAGTACATGTAGGCCTATTTGCCACTACATGTATTTCTCTGAAAAAGAAAATTGTACAAAATTGTCCATCTATTCACTACAGATCTACCATTAGCAACTATGTACATGTAATAAGTGAACAAAGCCAAATCGGTTAAGGGGGAATTTGAGATTGCCTGTTTGAGCGGGTCTTCTGTGAGATGTGCGAGCCAATCCCTGACATTACTTGGTTTAACTTGGTTTAAACTCGGTACACAATGGAATTGAAAATACCAACTGTTTGGGGGGGGGGGGGAATATTGAGTTTCTTTTTTAAACTTCCCTTGGGCAACGCTGCTGATGATAGTCTTGATGCGGTCTTCTTCACTACTGTTTGAGAATCACTGCAATAGGAGACGGTGGTTTAAAAAAAAAAAAAGAAAAGTTTAGGAGTACAACAGTATACATAATAGTTAATTAATTGCAACCAAAGGTTTAACTACCGAGTGGTTAGATCGTCACTGCTCTATGTCTGATGTGTGCCAAAAAAGCAACTGACGTTTCAGTGCAATCCTGAGCATGACGGCTATCCGATAATATCAGGGCCCTTTAACGAGTTTTGCAGGCTCTTGGGCTACAGATACTGTGAGGCCCCCTGTAATAATTAATAAAAGTACTCATTCCGGATTCTTGAAATCAGTTTATTCAACTTCCACAATATAATGTCTCATAAGTTATTATATATATCATGTCTATCAACATTTTCATAAAAATAATACTTTTCGTTATCAGGAAAACAACCAGGAGCTGCAATACAATTCAAAATAAGGTTTTGATATAAAATTAACCACTTCACTTAGTCTTTGGAGGCCTTCAGGTAGCAGAGGCCAATGGGCTGCAGGCCTTAAAGCCCATCCGGCATTGGATAATATTACAGGAAAAGAAATGCACCAATTAGAAAAAATGTAATAATCCAATAGAATCATAAAGGCATAAGTCCCCAAATGACCGGAAAAGAAACCCGTTGTTGTTGTTTTTTCTTAATATCCCTAAAGTGTCAAAAATGACTTACGTCTTTAGCGTAGAGCAGTGACGATATCAATTACAGTCATTACTTATAAGTGTATCGTTGTTCGGCCATGCCAGAAGTACAGTACAGTAAATCGATGGGTGCACACAAAACATGTTCATATGGCAACAATAAATCATAATATCCCCAGTTTTTGTTGTCAGCTCCACAAGTCATGAGAAAATAGAATCTGATAGGAGGAAAAAATACATGTATTAAAGGAGAAAAAAGGACGAAATTCAAAACAGATGTGGTTTCATGTTCTACAAGTAGCGCTCTCTTCCGTTTCTTTACACTTATTCCTTTTGGGAAGACACCGGCACTTGACGTGCAACAGCCTTTGTAGTGTAAGTTAGGATCTTCAAACCAGAAAATTGGCAACTATATATGCACACATGTACATGTACTGTACATTATACAGTCATGTGCTTCGTGGTGTGATGTGCAAGCTAGTTCAGACATGCAGTCTGAGTACCCCTTTACCACGGCCAGTACAGCAATGACCAGCGGTCAACCTGTCGTCGTGGCCCGTGTAGCGTTGACCAGTGGTCACCCCTCATGGGTGGTCAGCTCTTCATGATGGCTAGCACAGTAATGACCGGTGACCATCTCATCATGGCCAATACAACAATGACCAGTGGCCAACCCCTTATCATGGCCAGCATCATACTGGTAATGACCAAAGGTCACTCTCTCATCAGGGCCGATACAGTGCCGGTCATGAACAAAGATCACTCTCATCACGGCCAGTATAGTACGGATAATGACCGGTGGTCACCCCTTCATCATGACCAGTAGAGTACCAGCCATGACCATTGGTCATTCCCTCATCACGGCCAGTAAAATGACCAGTGGTTATCCCTCATCACTGGAAGGGGCAGGGGTCCATCTGCTGCCCATCCCTTGTACATATGTGTACTACAAAAAGGCAAAGATGACTGAAAAAATATATGTTTGCGTGCTCTAAATTTAAGCACCTTCAAAGTGAAGCAAGCTGAAGCTGTTCTTTAGTACTCACGTTACAGACAGTACACACACATGGAAATCTAGTATTAGACACAGCTTCCCACAGTTAGAACCACCGCATCAGCAGGTCAAACAATAGGTGTCAACACAGCCTTCAACTATCGTCTCTGGTTAAAACATTTATCACAAATGCCACAATTTTCAAAACGATTTCATCTCATGCATGCAATCCCATTTCCCATCAATTAAAACAGGGGTAGGCAACCTATGTGTCAGTGGACCAGATCTGGCCAGCAAAGGGATTCTGACCCAATTGCGAGCAAATATTTATGTTAATCCCACCAGCCAACAATTTTGCCTTATTTCGACAGTTTCATAGGACCATGTCGATGGATCACACATGACCCCTTGCTACACTGGGCCAGGTTCCACACCGAGCACTGGTGAAGCGCAAATGATTTACTGACATTGTCGTTGACTTAAAGGAAAATATGTATCTAAATAGATAATTTATTCATTTATTTATGTACGTATTTACTATTTTGGGGCATTTACCTGGCCCACAGTCCACATATTCATATGCCAACTGGCCTGCACAAGCAAAATGGTTGCCGACCCCTGAACTAAAATACCAGATGTGACACATGAAGAAAATTTACTAACACAGGAAAATCAACTGGCAGTACGCAGTCACCAGATCACAGAGAAAAGGGAAAAATCATTGCCATAATGATATTCTGAAGTTTTCCTCTCTGACACACATTATACATGCACACATGATATAACACACACACAATAAATATGAAGCTCTGTGCCACGGGTCTTAATTCTCTGAAACAAAATAGAAAAATATTTTTTTTTCTTTGCAGGATTACTTGTAGATAAATTCATATGTCAAATGTTCATTTGTATTATACTAAATGTTCACATTCATGACAATAATCATGTTTTAGTCAAAGCTCTACTAATTCATTAAGAAATAAATTCATCCACAAACATCATTTCTGTTATTGGTTGATCTTTTTCAGACCAAAAGGCGCACCTTTCACAGCACTCTATTTTTTATTCAAAAGTGCCCTTGAATTTAGCCCAGGTAAATTAAAAACAACAATAATAAAAACAAAACAAAAAAACAGTCAAATCTATACAATTACATTGGACAAAATCTTTCTATAAATAAACAAAAATTATAACAAATAACATCAGGTATTTTGGCATCCATGTGCACAAATTCTATTAGCTTGTCACCTAATATTGTGACCACATGCAATAGTAAATGAAGAAATAAAAATGACTGACAGTAAAGAATGATACTTTAAAATATCCTGATTTCTGGTAAATCTGCAAATCCCATTTTGCTAACATGATATTGAATGTACATGCAATACAATGTAAATTGAGGCCTATCTTGGTGAGAAACGAATATCGAAGACAAAATATCTTAACCCTTTTCCTGCCAAGCCCAAACGCCTTTCCTTCCTTTAAATTATCAGGGTTAATAGCATAACCTTAATGAAGACTGCCAAGGGCTTTCTGAGACCATGCACAAATAATGCAGATTATCATGCAGTATAAAATTGGAAGTGAAAAAAAATGCTGGAACAATGTTGGCCAATATATTGGCCTCACGGCAGTCTTCCGCAATACATATCGACCCTATGGCAGCAAGAGCTGTTAAAGTAAACTTTTTCATTGTGAAGTTGTCAAACTGATGAGTTTAATTTCTCACTGAAAAAAAGTAGGTTTGTTGAAATAGGGGTAAATCTGTTTGCCCTTTGGTAGTTCATAGATTGGGATCCAAACAGGAGAGAAAAAAAAAATGTCTGCAACATTTCTGAGTGGTCAGAATAAAGGTCAGGGGATGCCTTCCTTAAAAATGGATTTTATGCCTTGCTCAAGCTAAATCGAGCCATTTCAAAAACTGTTCCTTTAAATCTGCAATTTCAAAAAACGAAGGATTAAGCTTATAAGAATTACCAAATTAAAAAAATGTTAGAATTCAAAACAATGTTAGAAATCTGACACTGTCGGAACAAGTTTCCTCCGCGATTGATAAAAGGAGTGGATTGATCTTTCCTCTCGTCATTCCTATACAACTGAAGAGAACCAAGAATGTTTATTACACTTATACTTCTCCTCAGATAGTTATCAGTCCCAACAGCTTGGTAGGCTGCAAGGCAGAAGATCCTTATTATTTCCCTGACTAATCTCTTTCAAATGATATAATAATAATATGATGAGATAAGGAAGTTATATCAAAAATACTTCAGTCAGTTGACCAAAGCTCTCTACATTATCAAATTTCTCAGATTGCCCAAGTTATGATATGTCTGACATTAAAGACAATACTTCTGCATTTGCGCACAACAACGTAATAAGCAGATAATGACTTGAATAGCAAATATGGAACCCAAATCATTTTTTCCGCTGAACTAATTCAATATCTTTTACCATGAAAATCAGGCTTCAGCACCATTTATTGTTCAGCAGCGCATCACATAGATCTATTAATCCAATATTTGTTCTGACCTTAATCTAGATTGATCAAAATGATAATTGCTTGAACAGAGTGGTAGATAAAATTGCTATTTTAGAGCATTTTGTTTCCTGTTCTTCGATATGCAAACACAACTGACAATAAATGTCACAGAAAACAACTGACAGTTTCTGTCAAATTGCAGCACCTTTGGGCACATTAGCACTTGGATAAAAGTAGCAAGTTTTTAAGTATTATGACGTGGAGTGCAACACCAAATGCCATTACCACGACATCCCAGGAGAAGGTTTAGAAATGCTCAAGGACAGAAAATCTCCAAATGTCTAAACTCAGCCATGGATAACCTTTCATACAGTAAGGCCCAGACTTGAAAATTGTGAAGATGCAGAGTGTCCGATACTCTTTCATAAGCCCTTCTATATAATTCAAATGACAAAGGACATGTTATTAATTTGGATGTTGATTTTTAAAGAAATATTTCTTGACACTGATCGCGGGTGGGGTGTAAATTTTTCTTATAGCTAGTGACTGGTGTGTTACAATAATTTTCAAACAAGCACGGGGGCTGGCTACAATTATCTGCCATGCCAAATCCAGCCTGCAGACTGTAGGTCGCTTACGTCTGGTCTAAATTCTCTCATGAAAAATGTGGAAAATTGTTTCCCTGGATTGTTGGCTGTTCTAGTCATAATTCAAGCAGGGCCAGTCCAACAGCAGACTGACAACAGGCATGTTTTTCAAATCCATCAAAATGGACAAGTATCCAATGCTGTATTACACAGGACCTAACCACATACCTAACAGTACACAATAGAATGTTTACTCTGGTACAGCTGCTAATTTGGTAAAGAAATGTTGAACAGTGGTGAAACATCAGGAAATCTGAGCACAGTGGTAAAAAAAATGTCCACCTGAGTATTTAATAAAAACTATTTGTCACATACAGTCACCCATATTATATTACATACAAATATATCTTTAATCAATTTCTATCTCAATTTTTCTATTGTACATTATATCTTTACTTGTTAAGCCCATAACACAAGTAAGTATAGAAATAGACCAGCTGCCTACACTGAACTATAAAACCATCAGCTGATAAAGAGGGCAGAAGTACAGAGCAGAATAGCTGACAAGAGTTCAGTTGACAATTCTGGGATATATAAGTCTTCAACTGGGTCCGATACGCAGGCCAGTTTTAACAGAAGCTGATCCAGAGACAAAATGGTTTATCTATTTGGGTATTTATCTATCTGCCCACTCATTTACTGATCTCTTTCTTCTTCTTCTTGGTCACATTTACTGATCTAGTCATTTACTTATTCACCTACATGTATTATTTATTTATTTATTCACCTATGACGTGTATTCAACATCAAAATCACTGAGTCATGGACACAATGGCTACAGACCAATCACATTTCAATCTGAGCCCGAAAAAAGGAGAACAAAAAAGATCCAGTCACTGATTGCGTAGGCCTGAAGTATCAGACTGACACATCTGGAGACTTTCAACACTTAGTTTTCACTCAGAAGCCCTGATTAACTACATTTACACACTAGCTTGCTGTATTGGTTAATATAAATAAATAAATAAAATTTAAAAAAACACTCCTTGTATAAATGCATACAAGACGCTGTTGAGACTGGAAGATATCTGGCTATAGTTGATTCTCGTTGCAGCTGCTCATCAAATTCTTGCAATAAATAAATTAGTTTATAAAATAATATACTAGGCTGCAAAAGTCTTGCACCAAAGTTTTAAATGGCTGTAACAATTGAACCACTCGAGATGTCTGAATGAAATAAAAATCCTTGTCATCTTTAATTCAAGTGCTGTTGATCCCATTATTGAACTAGAGCTAAACTGAGCATTTCAGGCAAGATAGAAATGGTCAAAACACACTTGACCCGACAGGCTGGAACCTCATATGAATACAGTGCTGTTCTGAACTTTGATGTTTGGTTGTCCAAGACAGGAGACCAAGTCATTAGAAAAAGGAAAGATTTTTATTTCACGCGAACAATCTTTGTTTACTTCATGTTTTAAACAATTTTCAATTAACCCACTTCATAAAAAAATTACAGCCCTTTGAAGTTTGTTGCAAGACCGATGCAGCTTAGTACAGATAAGATAACTCACAATAACTACAGAAAATTTCTACATTTTGCCAGATTTGTAGCGACCTGTCACAAACAAAAGATTTTTGTGAAATTCGTCACTCACAGATGACTTCAACAAGCTGGGACAGGTAGATTTTGCTACTCACATAGAACAACATATCACAGGCAAGTGTAACAAACATATATCACAAAGTGAAGTATAAAAAAAACCTGATGACTATAAAGTGAAAACGTGCATGGTTAGTAAATGCGGTGATGAATGTCCCAATTCTCCTTTAAGCCAGAAATAATTCTGGCAGTATACAAGATACACATCTTCCAACCTCCACAACAACAACTCAGGGATAATACAGGCAAGAAACTCAAGATTTTGAGTGAAAGTTCAGGATCAACAATAGCAAACATAATTGCTCACATATAATGTCATGAAGTAAATCAAACATGTGGAATTCAGTTAGGTGTATACAGAGACTTTCTCCCCACTAATATTTATATCAAAGAATGTTTGTTCAAGCTGGAATTGTTTGTTTGTAAATCTTCTTCTTGTTTTCTTTTGTTTACCAAACTGGATACAAATAATCTGTGTGGCATGAAGATTACGGAATAGCTCCTATTCTTTTCCAGAATCCGGGATAATCCCAGATTTTTGGAGATGGTTGGTAGATCTGAAGATACCTTTACTTTGTGCAGCAACGAGTGATCCGGTTACTTTCAGTGTATATGAATCAATCTGCATCAGCTTCTCCAGATGATTGTCACCGATGGTGGTGAGGGTAATATGAGGAAACATTCACAGGACGCACACTGCAGTCTGAACAACCCCAGCTCCAGCCA
This sequence comes from Onchidella celtica, assembly GCA_963931925.1. Classification (NCBI taxonomy): domain Eukaryota; kingdom Metazoa; phylum Mollusca; class Gastropoda; order Systellommatophora; family Onchidiidae; genus Onchidella; species Onchidella celtica. Next base: position 3,067,211 of record OZ007580.1, on the reverse strand, counting down.
CCATGTCAACATTAACAATTCTCTCTTGTGTGAAAGTAACTGTCAAAGCTTGAGTTGTGGTCAACTCATCAAACAAGTGTTTAACTCAGTGCAAATTTAACACCTTTTCAGCACTATCAAATGTGGTTGGGAAAACATTCCAATTGAGATTTTCATTCCATTAAGACTAGCCAAAATTCTATTCTGTGATGTGGTTTTCTGTTGTGTCAATTTCAGATTTCACCGATATACATGCCTTCATCAAAGGAGAAAGGAGCAAAGAAAAAAATATGTAGTGGGAAACCAGAGTTACAGGACTTGACACCAATGATTTAACTAATAAATAGAAACAAAAAATTGCGAAAGATAACAACAAAACCTGTAGAAATAAAAATTTAACAACAAAGAAAATGAATTCAACTTAATGACTTGTATGTACCATACATTAAACACCATGTCCCCAACATGTATGCATTACATAAATCTGAAATCTACAAAGTGCAGAGATCAAAGTTCATGAGGTCGAAACTGAGCATCACCGGTCACTTGCCAGAAAATTTGTCAAAACTTCATTCCTGCTTTCCAAGTTGTATTGTCCACTGTCATCTCTATAAATACAAACATAGACAATCTGCACTGTCCAGTGAAGAATCCTTTGACCTCTGCTCTTAAGCACAAAAAAAACAACAAAAAAAAAACAACAGTTCCCCATCCAATTTCTCTGGTCTTTCAATACATCTACTGTCTTCATCTATGATGTGCACTGCAAAAGAAACGTTTCTGCATTACAACGTTTAAAACACACCAGAAATAAATATGTACCTGATATCTGCACAGCCTCAAATCATGCACTTTCCAAGTATTGTGTATAGTTGGTGGGACACACAGGTGAGATGATTGTATACTGACCACTCAGAACAGAGACGCTGACAAAAAATAACAGGCCTCTGTACTAAACGGTATTCTGGCCAATCAAGCTTGTAGCAGATGATTTTCCATTTCTTAATGCATGCCAGTAACTTAGTATAATACAAAAAAAACTCTCCCATATAAAAAGTTCCAACATGCAGATGATTGCAGACAGACTGACACACCAAAAAGGGACTTAATAATGTATGATTTAGCTTCCACGGCAAATCCTAACACTTCGTAAACAAGATAAATCCTTCTACCCAGAAACCTCCTTGGAAGCACAGAACCCCCAGGTCTTGTTATACTTTCTCCACAAATAGATTAAATAACTCCTGCATAAGCACGGAACAACATCATGCCTTGTCCATCTTTGATGGAGATGTTGACCCCAGTCTCGGCTGCCACGAAGAACACAGAGCCAGCCTTGAGATTCAATGGGCTTGTCAGTGAAGAACTGGTTGCTTCTCCTTCTCCATGGATAATGATACAAATACTAGCACTCTCAAATCCTTGCAACTGAAAACTGGATGTTCCTTGTGGTACCTGAGATATCAAAACACATAATTAGTTTAGCCTGGAATAATGGACTTTACTCCAAACCATGGTAAAATTATAGGATTGATGTAGAGGGACGTCAGCCACAACCTATACTCCACCTCAGCACAAAGACTTTTGAAAATGCATCTCATTTGGACACTATTCCTTCAATCAAGCACATGAGAATTTGAGCAGTCAAAGAAAAGCTGGATAATTTTTTGCTTAATTTACACACCATGAACAGAGCAAAGGCACAGAACACTTGATTAAAAACTGCATTCAGCTCCTAAACAATAATGGTAATGTCAGTAACTGGTCTGATTTAGGATTTCATATCACTATTATAACACATTTTACAGTAAGCAGAAGGTGACAATTGAAGTACCACAAATTCTACCGGCCAGCTGAATTTTTGCAAACAAAAGCTGGAAAAGATTTCAGCAAAGCAATACTGAACTTAGGCGTGATATCTACTAGCGCCATTTACACTCTCTTCAAATTCAATATCAGTGGACAATGTTTGAGACTGAGTTCAGGTCCTTAAGCATTATTTGTTAGCTCTTATAGTGCAGCTCAAGTGGTTACTATTGTATTGCAGTCTGGTTGTAACAAGATAAAAAAAACTAATTCACAATGATTTTGATCATGGAAGTGTCACAGTTTAAATGACAATTGCATGACTATAAAATGAGAAGTATTCTCACAAAAAAACCCACATACATAGGTTACATGTTGATACAACAGTGTTATAAATCGTTATGGTAAGTCCAATCTTCAATGAAACATTATAATGTGAGCTTCTACAGAATGCAAATGTTTTAGTTTGTAGACTCAAAATATCACAATCCACAAAGGTGACGCCGAGATTAGATCTACTTAGCAATGATTACCTCAAATTTGGAGACACCAAAATCAGGGACGGGTGGATTGAAGATCGTGATGTCAATATTACCATGGCTCTCTATTCCTAGAAACTTGGTTCTACTGACTGGGCGTCCTGTATAGTCTAGCATCTCACACAGTGTATGGACATCAATGTATTTAGGGGTCAGACCGGCACGCACGACATTGTCCGAGCATGCCATACATTCCATGCAGTCTGTAAAGACAAAAAAAAAAATTGTAATTTTCAAATTTGCATGAAAAGATCACTTTATTAAAAGGCTGTTGCCAGGGGATGGAAGTCGAACGAAAAGCCAATTAGAGAAAATACTGAGTTGGGTTCTCTGCTCAGTTATGGCTTTCTATGTAAAATACTACAGTCAACAACCTCATTAAAATCCTTCACGACCGAAACTGCTATAGTAGTTTGTGAGAAATTCATTTTGCTGTTTTTGGGTATCTATTACATAAAAATACAAGAATTTGCAGAAAAACCTTCTGTTACCAACATGCTCGAAACTGCAGAACACATCCTCCCAAAATTTGGCATGAAGAAACAAAATAGGGTTGCCGACCAAATAGGATTTATGGAAACATCTTATTTTTCACAACCACAAAATGCGCAAGGGGCTGAACTCTTAACTAGCAAGAGGGTTTAGGCAACATTTTACAAATTGGACACCAACTGTGTGAGCACTGCACAGATTTGTCGGTGCGCACTGAATCTTTCCATGTACCTGCAGAATTATTGTCTCCACATTGTGCTCTGCTCTGTAAACTACCATTTTCACACTACTAACCCTTTGAACTCCCCACTCTTAACTCTTTTGGGACATATCCCCGGTTTATCAGTGCCAGTAAAAAATGCATTTGGACGTATCGCCGATTTATATTGTATTCTACATTCAACTCTCTTTACTATCAATACATTTTTTCTGCAAGCATTTTTCTGAACCATGCTGTTTCTTCCCAAAAGTGGAAAAAATTAATTCCGTCCAGCCTTGACCGAAGCCCCTAACACTGACATCTTGAAAGAGTTAAGACCCAGTTTCATATTATTTCTATAATGAGACTGCAATGGGCACATGATAATGATAAAATCTAACCACACACTACCATTTCTTTGTTATTCCATAAGTTTACCTCCAGATAAATAAGCATGTGGTAGATTTGCCTCCAGAAACATGGCTTCCCCTGGCTCTAGCTGGACAATGTTGAGGAAATAGATGGCAAAGCAACCACGATCACCAGGGAATTCAGAGTCCAGTTTCAACAAAAGTTCACCTTCAGTGGGCTTAACATCTTGACCATCAGCCTCTGTGAAGCACAGACGAGACACAACAATGAACAATGTAAACCTATTGTGATATCATAGTGAGACAAATGAGTGCAAATGTTAATAGCTGGAGAAAATACTTTGCAAACATTTCTGAGCCACAACATAGCAGTTTATCACAACTGCCAAACATAATAATTATGAATCACACAACATTAACCCCTTTATGTCAGCTGATATACGTGGCATACCATACATTCAGTGCCAAGATACCAGCCCGCCATGCAAGGTATACCATAGAATCACCTGTTATCACTGTAACCAATAATGAGAACAATTAACATTATGACATATATCTTATATCATATTCTGAATATCTTATTACAACTTTGCCTACAAATGTAGAGGAAACTGATGAAAAATTTGAAATCTATGATCTACAATGCCGAAACTACACGAACAAATATGAACACTTCAACTGCGAAGTTTATGAATGCGATTTAATGAACGGTAAACACTTATTTACTCTTTTCATTCTGTTTGTGTCACTGATGCATACAACCTGGCACATTCAATGAGCTAATGCCCTTGTTTTTAACTCAGCTTAAAGCCTGTCCAATTTCCTTCATAATAATGATAAACAAAATTTGGGTATTTCTTCAACAACAGTGAATAACATTTACAAAACTAATGCCACCACAGAAATCTGCCAAAATCAGTGCATTCCACATTGAACAAATTTGTGCTAGCACGGGGTTAATACAAAGCCTTAACTTAAAGCAATTTCCCCTCATGATTACTTACGATGGACCTTGAAAACAAACACACAAAAATCTGGAATTCCTGATATTTCTTGAGAACTCCCAACCTTGTATCAAAATGTTTGAACATCGTTACATAAGTGGAGCTTCAAACTTGTGTCGCATAGATGATACTACTCAGGTCAAACGCAATAAATATTTTTATAGCTTTTATGGGTATAAGCTAAGTCCTATAATTAAAGCCATTAATGGTTTAATAGCTTTACAATGTATGAGTTACATCAAGTACGGTCGTGAGTGTTTACAAAATGGCTACTTTTATGACAGAGTGTACATCTAAATGGCCATAAAATACTGCCAGGTTGTCACATATATTATGATATGTCACAGGAACACCAAGGGAAAGCTGAAGAGAATGTCAAATGAAACATCATTCAAGTTGCCAAGACTTCATATAACATATCAAGAAACCCATGATGTTTCACTTTAGACAAATCATCATCTTTACAAAGCACCAGCATACTGCTATAAATAGCATTTCCTGTCAGTTGTTTTTTGTGCACATTTGAGACTTACATGCCATTATCTTATTATGCTGAAAAGGGTTTAGCAAACTTCAAAAATATTTGTTTTTCATAAAAAAGCATTTCTCTAATTGGCATATCTTTACCTTATTCTTTCCTGGCAGTATGACAAATTGACGTATCATATATTATGATTAACGCGCATATAACTAGCCTGAGTGGCGTATCTCTTAGCACACAGAGTTTCCTCGCATAACAACAAAAGAATACATGTGGGGGTATGCATCTCAAAACTAAGCTTTTTGCAATAGGACGGTTTGTCATACAAATGACAAAATTGTGGCCTGAGAGGGAGGTTCCGCTTACAGTTACGGCACATAAAAGATCCTGATTTACTCATCTTCTCGGCTCTGTGAACAAAAGCAGAGGGAGGTTTGGTTCACTATAACAATACACAGAAGATCCTGACTTACTCATCTTCTTGACTCTGTGAACAAGCATCTGTAAGGCATGACTGATGATTTTCTTGTCTCTCTCCATCAATGCCATGAATGCATCTTTCATGGCCTCCCGGTGGAAGGGCATGTCCATGGAATGACTAGCAGTGATCAGTTTACAAGCTTTCTCACTACCTACTGCCTCTCGAAATTCATCCACACCTGCCAGGTAGAAACAAGACAAAACTGACTCACTGCTAATAAAAGACTGCTTCTTGCTTAGTATTCATTGTAACAATTAGCCATGAATGAAGTGGAGAAAAGTGCATACCTGCACTACCTAAACTTGTCTTTCTGGTGCCTTCTCCCTTAACCCCTTTGCTGCCAAGCCAGAAAGCCCTTCCTTCCTTTAGACTACCACTAAACCAGAATAGAAAGACAGCAGGAAGTAATAAAATTAGGAGTGCAAAACATGCCGAAACAATGGCAGTTTTAGAATGAAACAGTAGGCCATGAGGCAATCTTCTGCAACAAAAATTATGATGGGCCGAAATATTGGCCCTATGGTAGCAAGAGGGTTAAAGATTGTCTAAAATTTGATGCCTTGTGTTTTTAATGACTGATTGTAACTGATGCCTTGATATCCTCATGCAACAATCCAAATATGCAGTGTTCCCGATAACGCACGCGCGTGCGTCTGAGACGCACAGACAGGATGACATGACGCAGGGAAAAATCCACACAGAGTTTTACTGACGCACAAATTACAAAATTTGGGGGTGTCTGTGCGTCATGAAAGTCCGGCTTTCCGCAGAAGTGCGACTGTGTGATTATCGCGGTGCAGTGTTCTCAGAAACGGCAGATATTTCTCGGAAATGCGTTCATGCGTGCCTCTGACTTAGGCCTAATGCGTTGAGAGTTGCGGCCCTTCCTCTTCTCGCGAAATATGATTAGTTTTTCTGTTTTGAATGTTTTCATGGCGAATTATTCAATATCTGACAATGACTCTCACAATTTACAGCTGAGAGTCATGATGACGCTCACAAAAAAATCCTGTAGGGAACACTGATATGGGTATATAAACTAAATCAACTTTAATACTAATAGAATATTTACATTCTACATGATGTGCTAACTTCTTGATTCAATTGAAATCTATTTTAGTCAGGCAACAGTTGCTGTACCAAAGAACATAAAGCACAATGAAACTGCAAATGCCAAGAGCACAGATCCTCCAAAAAAAAAACACCAAAGACCTCAACACACGAAACTGTGCAAGAACCAAACATACTCTGTAGATAATCTGCCACTTCCTTGATGGGTCGGAATCCACACAGGCCCATGAAGGGGGTCAAGGCTATAGCCATCTCAGGTTTATGATTAGGATCTTTGTACAGCTCAGGGTGAGTCTTGTACAGAAGCTCAGCATGCACCTGGAGCAGGATAAAATGATTTGCAGTGACTCAACACAGTACACAGGTAAATTTGGATTTATCAGCAGAGAGGACAGAAGATCCATGTGCTACATAGTTATGGCAATTAATGAATTAACCCTTTTCCTCCCAAGGACAAACACCCTTCCTTCCTTCGACTACCAGAATCTGGTAGAAAGACAAGGAAGTAGTATAAAACAATACGGAACAATATCAGTTGCTATATCGGCCTTGCGGCAGTTTTAGCATGAAACAGTAGGGCTGATATCTATATATATCCGATATGCAGCAGTCTTCTGCAACCCTTTGCTGCTACATATTTTTCTCCACAATATGCTGAACTGTGTACTCTCATTATCGTATTTATCACATACAGTGTACACACACAGAGCACTCGCATTACAGACTTTTAAGACACAAGGTGTGTGCCTGCAGTGCAGTGAAGGGGTTGTTGAATTAAAATTTACATTAATATTCTGCAACATTCCAACAGCAACTAGCATAAGGCCCAGGACTTTACAATTTACAATATTCCTTTCATTATCTCTGCCAGGTTTTTTTCATCCATCCTGTCTTAATCTTATACAAATAGTAACAAATGAACAGGTGACAAATAAACAAAAGGGGGTAATAACAGTTATAATTAACAATTTGTCCTGGAAGAACTAAAAAAAAGTCAGTTGTAAGGTGAGATATTGGTGCCCAAAGACAAAACAATCAGGGTCATTCTGTCTAACACATTAAAAATTATAGTCCGCTCGACAACCTATACTGAAATGAGCTAATACAGCTATTTTATTGATGACAAATAAACAATTTCAGCAAGCTGTCAGGGTGATCAGATTCAACTACTTAAACATCAGTATATGAAAGTGACTGAATGGACCTAACAAGACAATGCTGAAAGCCAAGCACTGGCACTTGATCAACACAGCCAGAGTTGGAGTATTCAGAAGAGCTCCCACACAACCACTCCCTGCCAAGCAACCAGTAATAATAACAGTTACATGTATACATTTAGATCTACAGACAGGGGAAGAGGGAGGAGCAGAGAGAAGTCATCTGATACAAAAGAAAGTCTCACCCGCTCATTAGAAAGAAAAAAAATACCTTATTGGGATGAGCTTGGATAGACAGTGATGTCCGCACTGACAAGACTTTGAACAGGAATGGCAAGTTACCATGGAAATACGAGCGCACTTCAGGCCCTAACTGCTCGGGATGCTGCTCGATCCACTTAGACAAGGGCATATCAGATTGGCCATCCATGCAGACCATGGACGGTCCATTGGGGTGAGTGCCCATCCATAACTGTTAACAAATAAATTGAGCTTGTCACGATGTTGTGTAAAACTGTAACTTGTCAGATCATTTAAAACTTAGTTAATCTTTATACATGGGGCAGCCCAAGACAAATTAGATAAGGCAGAAATTTCGCAAGAGCCAGAAAGTTCTTTTATAACTGAACAATAAGTGCTCTGGATTTGACGGTAAACTTTTGAAGCATTTTGCTCTTTATGTCTCTTCTTATCCTCTTGTTCTCCACTATACCTCCATTATACCCATTTCCTTGTGCATGAAATGCAGGGTGCAATGTAATATCAGGAAAAAGATACACAAAAGGTACAGTATCCCAAATAATACTGACGAGTGTAAGTTCTCCACACATTTCACAATGATGACACCAACAGGAATGAATTAAATACAAATTCGCTTCTCAGGAATTTCATGATGATGACCAAAAATAAAATCCTAAAAGAGGAAATGACTCGTACATAATTATATATAGCCTGAGTAAAAAAGTAAATGGCATAGTATTATTGTTAAATATTCTTTGATGTTACATCCACAAAATTCTTGCCTACAAAAAAACAGTTAAAGGTTTTTATTAGAGTAAAATGTCATTTCATACTTGCAGAAAATGACCGCATATCACTTAACACCAGAAACAAAAACTCAATCTCAGCTTTTTCAAAATATGTCCCAATGAAAGTTCAATATTGTAAAAGCTCTTTAAAAAAAATTTTTTTTAAGTCATCAAATTTCCACTGCTTTCCATGTAACAAAACTTGCATCACATCACAAACAAAAAAATGTAATATGAAGCATGACTGGTATCTCCAACCAGAAGCAAAATATCAATTAGGAGACCAGTAATTTGAATCCCTATAATCTTACATCGTTACAATGACCAGAGCTTCAAAGAAACACACAGCTTACCTCAGCATAGGTGGCCTCAGGATCTACTTTAAATTCTGGGTCAGCACTGGCTTTCAGTTTCGCCACTTCACTGTCTGCACCTATCTTGCCCCAGGCGTACTTTTGCACGGCACACTTCAGTTCGAACACTGAGAACAGAAATAGATCTTTTGAAAGATCAAGATCCATCTCCACATGTGCACATCACTTGGACCAATTTTTGCAGCTCTCAAAGTCTAGATCAATATCTAGCATCATTTGGTTTAAATTCTCCGAATTAAAAATAAAGCAGCCTGATTTTGGAACTTTTGCAATCAATGTCAGTCGTCAGAGAAAACACTAGTTACTCCATTTATTTGTAATTCCAGTGCCTCATCAGTTGTGGCAAGAAATTGTCAGAGAAATTGACTGAGCAATAAAGAAAGGAAAACAATGTCCATAATATTTTTATTTTTCGACAAAAATTAAAAAAACATCATTCTTCTTCCAGCTATTTACCAACGTTAGAACTGCAGAAGCATCCATGAGCAACCCCCCATGCAGGTTAGTTTTTTGGATTGACATCTTATTCATTTGTTTCACTTTCGACACCAAAGACTGATAAGATCTCGCCCCCCCCCCCTTTTTACACAACATGTACTTGGAACAACTGGCAATAATACAAGAACAAGACTTGAACCTCAGTCTCAAGGAAAAAGAAACATGGATCTAGATTCTAGATCTATTATGGCCTTGAAACTTCCGACCAAAGACAAGATAGAATTCAAAATTTCATACTCAGCACAAATTTTGTGAGGTCAAGTAAAACAAATTGTCAATGTGCTGCCACACTATTAATATTCAGATCATGAGGTATGAAAACGTTGATTTGGATTTGAGACCTCTACTACTACTAAAGTACTAGACTAGCTTTATATCTAGATCTAGATCTAGATCTAGAGTCTAGGCCTATTCAAAAGTCCATCCCAAGAAACAGATAATAGACATAGTCTAGATCTAGATCTAAACTGAGAGAATTGAGACCAAAATAATAAAATAATAAAAAAAATATATTAAAAATGACCAACAATTAATAATCCAATGGCTAACCCTGCCACAGAAGAAGGCATTGAAGGCAAGACCTAGATTTATAGCATCGTGGACCTCATTATAAAGCCTGGAATAAAAGCAAACAAACTGTCAACGCTCTACCGGTTTCCTGGGCCGAGTTAGTCATTCATGTCATGATTCAACAGATTAAAGGTCTGGTAAATTACTGGCTAGAGACTCGGCCTCCCTTGAACAAAAAAATATCCACCGTGCGTGATAACGGGCAATCTAAATGGAGCAGCACTCCGCAAAACACGTAACAACATCAGCCTGTTCTCACCTTGAGGAGTCGCCATTATCACCCGCCGTACAGAAGCGCAATGCGAAGCTCGGGTTACCAGCCACTGTAAAATAATTCTTGCTGTTGTTTCAGGACAACTTTCGATAATATCCGGGGTGACCTTTGACACGTATATCTTCGTCTTTTCATTCTTTCGTCATAATAATATCGCATTTTAAAAAATGACCAAACATAATTGTCATTAATTCTATAAATCTACACTCTATTTAACAAAGAAAAGAAAAAAACTAAACATAGACATGGGCCCCACTGATTCTCATAAAATTTTGGGTAGACTTAGGTCTAGAAATAAATTCTGTGCCCAGGAATGCACAAGTAGAATCTATGTGAGTTTCTAGACAGAATCTTTACAGATCTGTCTCATTTCTCATTTCTGCACCATTCTTAAGGAGCTTTCACACCAAAGTGAAAGTGGCGAGTGACATGGCACGTGGCATGCCACTTGAAAACGAAAGTGAAATATATTAGAATATCGTCGGCAAGAGTGGCCCGACACACTTCGTGTGCACTGTGTCACGTGTATGCCATTCCTTGAAGGGACAGTGCGACCTAGATGTAAACCGTGCGACGTGCCACCTCGGCCACGCATGCGCAGACTAGACGGGAGGGTGGCAGTGTGTTTCTAGTGTGTAGTGTAACACTTCGTTGCAGTTGTCCTGTCACTAGTGATCATGCCTCTTTCAGATAGTGAAGCATTTAATATCAAGTTTGTGCAGCTTGTTGAAACCTACAAGTGTCTGTATGACATAACATTACCAGAGTACAGCTCTAGGGATGAGCAGGACAGGGCATGGAATCACATTGCCCACGTATTTACTTGTACAGGTATAGATCTATGTATTATGTATTTTGATAGAATGGGTCTTATTTAGATGGCTTTGTTTCATGATGAAAGGAGCTTCGCAGTAATTTTCTAAATTACCGTATACAGATGCGAGTTATCTGTTCATTCCCCCATATGCGTATTATATTGTATACGAAAAAAAAAAATACTCTGTTAAAAAACTTCCTTCTTTTCACCCGAAAAATCATTTCAGCACAGAAAAAAAAAAATGACCACCCTCTCTAGGTGTCATTAAAGTTCTTCTTTCAGAATCAGGTTTTAGTGTTTCGCTGGCTAGCATATAATATAATGGAAATTAACATAAAAGGCGGTATTTTTTTGTGGACCCTGGTTCAGCTTCGACATTTGCAGTTTTGCACAATGGTCCGTGGTAAATCCGGCAATGAAACATTTCTGTGGTTCCCCCCCCCCCCCCCCCCGCTCCCCCCAACCCCTTGCTTTGATGCCCTAAGCACGTGCTGATTTTGCTTTTAAATGCTTAATCCAGCACTGGGACACAGGTTTATTCCTGGCAATACCGCTACATCCCATCTAATTTAACTTAAAGAAACACGGCACTGTGATGCCGATTGTAGTCATGCAAGACATGGGCAACCTTTGTGATGCCGTCAGCTTTTGGCTTACAACCGAACGGCCTTTCAAAGACTGAATGTTGATACCTGGCTGGCCAAATACCCAGATCAACGCTTTTGAATATCTTTTGTTGACCATTCTTCTTGGATTTGTGAGGGTTGTCCGGGGAGGATGCCCTGCGATGTGTATGTCCTGTGGAAACATAGACAATGAAATCTATGGAAATCACACGCGTGTGTATGTGTGGGGCGTCTTCGTTTGGAAAGTTCGCAAGAGGTAGGACTTCGTTTAGAACTAGAAGAACCTACCTTCTGCTAATAATTAATACCGTTATCCCAAAGGCAGACACGCCCTAACTCTGCTAATGAGTCAAAAATTGGCAAAACGGGAAGCCAAAAAATTACCAGTGTTTCGGCGAAGTACATTTTTCATTGCGTTTCATTGTATCGTTTGGGTATTATTTCTTAGGCGAGGCTTCACTACATACAACTTTTTCTTTTTTCGAATTTTTGACTTTGTTTTCAGCCTCGCTGCGGCACCACGTTTTTTTTTTTTTGTTGTTGTTGTTTTTTTGTGGTTTTATGCTAGGCTGCTGCTGCTACTGATGAGCTAACTTTCCAAATGAAGACACCACCCGCCCTACTTCCTCTTATACTCCCAAACGAAGACACCCCTCCCAGCCCCCCCCCCAAAAAAAAATAACCTCTCCTCTACCTCTAAGATATCATGTTAACGAAGACACCCCTCCCAATCCCCCCCCCCCCAAAAAAAAACAACTCTCCTCTACCTCTAGGATATCATTCAGTTTGCCTTGTGCAAGGACATGCCAGAAACCCGATGGTCACTAACAAGAGTCTTCCTTCTTTTCAGTTGGAGAATGCAAATTGAGATGGAAGCACCTGAGGGGCGGACTCACCAGGTACATCAAGAAGCTGAAAGGCAAAAGCGGCCAAGCAGCTAAATCCATGAAACAGTTTTATTTGTGGGATGTGATGCAGTTCGTGATCCCTTTTCTGAAATCCAGGGATGACTCAGGAAGTTTGCCTTCTTTCTGTCTTAAAAATGAACACGAAGAACCCGATGAAGTAGAAGCTGACTTTGATGATAACGAAGCCGACAATTTTTACGAAACATCAAACGATGTAGTAGCTCCTGAATCTCCAAGTCAATTAGAGACAGAGCCATCAACCTCGAGTAGAAGAGGAAGAAAGAGAATTCTGCCAATAACAGCAGATGATTCTTTTGAAAGAGCAGCATTTGACTACATCACAGATAGATGTGTCGAAAAACCGGAAAACCCTGATCTAGACTTCTTCAAAAGTATTCTTCCGGACATGGTACAATTCAATGCTTCACAAAAAAGACGCTTTAAGATAAGAGTACTACAGCTCTTGGAGGACATTTCCAATGAAGGGACAACTTCTAGGAATGCTGGCGCTTTTCCTACATAAATTCATCCACCGAATACAACACAATCAACAGGTGCCAGGATCATCTGCTTCGAATGGAAAAATAATGAACTTTCATAAGCCATTATTTTGTATAATTCTTACACAGACTAACGAGCGTTTTGTGAAAAACTGGAGTTCACGACACAGACTCGAAACTTCTGTTTGATGCCTGTAATATTAAAAGCGCTTTTTAATTTATAACTATTATATATTATGTTTTTAACATCCATTAATATATTTCCACACCTTTCGTCAAAATTCATTTCTTTAAATTGTCCCCTGCACCAGTCCATCCCTGTGTTAAGCTGTTGAATACGACATGTCTCGCAAACTATCATGATCAGACATAAATAGGCAGATCTGGGCAGTTGGGGCACATATGACACTGTATAAGTTGAATGGGGTTGAAGGATGTGGCGTTTGCTATGGTGTAAAAATGATTCGACCAAGATAATAAATACATGTGCATGTACATGTACATATTATATGAACACACGCATACACATAATTATTATCAGCACATTTCTTAAGCAACTGACACCTAGTGGTATTGATTTTCTCTGAATCGTCTGTGTGACTTAATTTTTTATCATTGTCTAATCGTTACATGATGTGAGACATAATAATGTTTACTACAGTTTCCTTCCTCAGAATGATGAATCATAAATCTATCATGTCATAATTATGATTTTGATTTAAGCGATTGTTCCTTTTCCTGTCGTTAGTATCACAAAGGGTCAGTTTGACATGAACTGGGCCATCTTACTTTCCGTCTGTCAATCTTCAACCCAGACTTTTTATTTCAAGTGTCTCTCCCGTCGAAAAACGACCCCATTTTAGGTCAAACTTACAAAACTAAGAGTATTACCTGAAGTTTATTTGCGAACCAGCTTACTAATCAGCTTATCCGTCTAATCCAGTCCCGCATTTTGTTCATCCCACTTCAGTTTCTCCTTTCGTATGTAGCTCAGCTATTTGAAAGAAAAGCGACAAAGCAGTGTGCATCACAGCGGTTGAGCAGTTGCCGCCGGTCGCGCACACAGTGCACAGGATTTAATATAATACATGCACATGTAGTGAACACACAACGATTTCGATCTAGTGTCATTTTTTGTGTCAGCCCATGTCGTAACAATTTTAAACATTAGTTTTTTTTTCGTCAAATTCGGTTTACAGACAAACTTTTTTTCTGCATAAAAAGTATTATAGTTTTGTTGCATGCGCGTGAAAACACATGGAGAGCTTTTGGTTTACACTACAGTCAGATCTTTGAAAAGGAGCGCTACGCCAACCAAGTTTTTTAGTTTTTGTTGTAGTATGCAAAATCATCCAGCTTGTTCAAGTCGAAATGCATTTCAACTGACGAGCTGAGAAAAGTTATACAGTACAAAAGATTCAACCTGGTTTTAAAGAAAAAGGCCCTTCTCGCAGAGAAACGGGCCAGAAACACGACTGCGTTCCTTCTTTGTCATCCTCCACCTCATCAAAAGCTTCTTGCCTTTTCTATCGTGTTGTTTTGGTGTAGGAAGCTGAGTAAAGCTGAGTGAAAAGAAGACTAACAATAATAACACAGGTGTGAATCTGCACGTACGTGAATGCTGTCATTGCATGTAACAATTATTGAATCCAATGGATTCATTAAGCACTTTACTGTTTCCTGCACGATTGGGCATACCGCCTTATATTATACTAAACAAACCCAGACTTTGTGTTTCTGAATACCATACGATGGCCGAAGTCTGACAAATTTTTGTCGACATTGTAGGATTATTCTTGGCAATTACATAAATTGCTGTTGTCTTCGACTCTCAGATTTTGACTCGATATCGTCCCAAAATGGTTCTTAAATTGCACTAACACAACCTGGCCCGCATTCAGTAGTGGTGTGTACAAGTATTTTACACTGGAATAATTCTGGAACAGATCACAGATGTTGAGCAGTTGTATAAAAATGAGTTTACAAAACTTGAAAAAATGCAGAAAGGCATGGAGTTATACTCCCGATTCTGGAAAAGATGCACGTCTACATTATATTCAAAGGAACTATCGATTTTGCGAAGATAGATTACACCGGAGCTCACACTACTTTATTCAGCTTTGGAATATATAATCTAGGACACAATCCAAATGCATTTTCTTCCTGAAGTGAATAAATCCGACCACAATAATCAAATCATTTGACATGACGAAGTAGTGAAGACGAGGGAATTCATGAATGCCAGTTTAGCAAGGTCCAAATTACTCACAAAGACATACTGATGAAAAGTTTACTTTGTTGTAGTCGAAAAGGGTTTAAAAAAATGACCTTGGGATAAACTGCATTTTGGCGCAATTGTTTTGTCGCTTCTTTTGATAAAAATAATTGTACCATACACACACCAAAAAAAAAAATAAATGATAGCAACAAATTATATGCAGTTTGACACTTCCCAGCGCTAAGTTTCATGTGTGCCTGGTCTTAATTTGGTAGGCGCCAGGCATGGCAAGAAAGGACGCCCGACTGTGGGGTGTTTACTGAAAGGGGGGCAAAGGGCCTGTACCTCAGGTCCTTGTCCTTTTCAGGTGTTATTTCCCTTCGTTAAGAATTTTTTATTTTTTTTTTAATAGCGGTTTTGTCTTTCCAGCGATAATCAAACTGAAAATCTTCCGCAGGATCAAATTTTAAGGAATTTATTTTTTCTAAAAGATGCCCCGTGCATATCTGGAACAGTGGATTTCGCAGGTCTGCCGATATAGGAGGTCCGTTAGCTAGGGCTAACAAATCTGACGGCCTTAGACACATTGATTTTCACGATATAGAACTGCTGGAAAATAAAGCTTCTAGATTTGAAAGGAAGAAAACAGTCTGTTGGAGAGTGTTTTGAAAATGTTGCAGATGGAGTTGTTTCAGAACCTGAGACCACAGAAGAAAACAGAGCAGGGAAGAAAGTTCGTGTGTTCAAACTGAACAGAGCAGCGCAGACCAGAGTTAGGGGGGAACAAGGTGGTCTAGAGGCAAGGTGCTCGCCTCTCATGTCGAAGGTTCGATCCCCAGTCAGTGCAGGCATAAGGTCGAAAAACTCGGATGTCCCGTGTGCACGTTGCGCACGTTAAAGATAGATTGGGAGTTAAACGCCGAAAATAGCAGGCCAAAGAAGACCGCTGCCCGGGCAAAATTTTAACCAAAAAACACAAATTCCCACCACAAAAACACACAGACACAAGAACAAGAAAAATAAAACATAAGAAAAGTGAAGTGTGAATGCCAAGGGCAGCGAAACCTGCTAAAAAAACACAACGCAAACCAGAACACTAAAGTAGGCTAGCCCGCCCCCCTCCCTCCCTCCCCCCCAAAGGAAAAAAAAGGCACAGAATACCCTAAGCGTTCCATGTAGATAGCGTAAAGCTAATAGGAGAGGTGGGGCTTAAGGCGTTTACAGACAACCAGCAGCGCAGAACAGGGCAGGGCAAAGAAGAGCAGAAAGCTTGTGTGTTCCAAACTGCGGGCAGAGCAGAGCTGGGCACTTACGTAGGTCTACGCCAATGCACACTGAAGTTACTAAACTTGTCACTTGTCGAGTAAGTCTATACACCTTCTCGGTGTCGAGCAGAAAGGGAAGAATAAATTCCCGCTATTCTGTCTGCTCTGAACACCCCGTTACATCTAATAAAACATTTTTATCTGCTCTGCTGGCAGTCTACAAATCGTTTAAAGTGGCGCCTACATGCACACGCGTATTGGATCAAGCGGACTGGACAAGACGGCATGACAAGACGGCATGATAAGTTCTCTTCATCGATCTTCCTTCCACACGTTTAGGTTTATCTGTCAAACTGGCTTGACAAGTCTTCGGTTTCTCCTCACCAGCTTGTTTGCTCAAGCGTACTTGTCCACTTCGCTTGTGCCTGGCGGGGCCCCATAACAGTCTTTCTTTTAAAGTGCCGCCTCCACAGAGCATTGCTTCGGTTGAAAAACTGCTGCAACTGCTTTTAAAAATCGTCATGACAACAATATAGAACCTTCTTGGCGGTCCGTTCGCTTTGCAGACGCCCATGGTACCGCTGAAAGTATCATTGAACGTAGCGTAAACAGCCACCGTTCAAAGCTCGAACAACCAAAGTCGCTCGTAGTACTGTATTTTATAACCAACCCATAGCGCTGCTTATAGGCATAATATGAACGCATACCTGGAGTCCGGACACAGTGGCTTCGAATTCGTTTTCGGCTCGTTTTCGGTAGTTTTGCTGAAAAACGGTCAGTGCCAATGAAAAGAGAAACTGGGCGAAACCGGAAGCACCATACCCTACAAAAGGCGCCCTGGATGTTCTTGACGTCTTCTCAATAGTTCAGCAAGACGAGACTGACGTCATTCAGCAACACTGCTGAAAGCGAGCCTGAAACGAAACGAAACCGAAGCCACTGTGTCTGGGGCTGTAAGCCTTGGTATCACGTTGATTTCAGTTAAAATCATTGGTTCCTTCACTGCGTCTTCATGCATTCAATATCATTATACTTTTCAGCATCATTTTTTTTTTTTAATTGTTTGCTCCACCGTCGTTATTTTTCATTCTTTCCTTTGACATTTTCTTTTTTATATTTTTGTATACATCTTTAATCCCATTTGGGAAATTTGCCTTAGTGTCACTGCAGCTCACTTGCAAGTGAAGCGGACATGTCGTCGCCACAATGCAGCGCCGGTCGGCTTTTTTAAAATTATTATTATTATGGGGGGGGGGGGGTGCTTAGTTTTTCTTTTCTTTAAACTAGTGAGGGGAGGGGGGCCCGTTTAAAGAACGGGTTGCAAACAACACGCACAATCAGCACACAGATTATGTAGATCTAGAAGAAAACAACTCACAACTGGCACAGCAACACCCGCATGGCCCGTACCGTGCATAAGGCAGACGGCACAGAAACTCATGCCTTCAATTCAAACTTTGAAACGCAATCTGAAGTTTAAAGTTGAAACAAAACAAAGGCAGGAGGGAGGCAACCATTGTTGAGGAGAAAGCATTATTCGATGACGCACTCTCTCTCTCTCTCTCTCTCTTACAATAAAATAGTGCAGTCCTGCTTCAGAACTCATGGGCGCCAGGGCACTGCGCACCAAGCTTGATATGGTTACTTTTTAGGACATGCACGGTACTAAAGTCGAAACAAAACAAAGGCAGGAGGGACGCCATCATTGTTGAGGAGAAAGCATTGTTCGATGTTTTTAGGCCTATTTTCATTTATTACAAAATTACGATACTTCGCTTTCATGTCAAAGTAATAGACATAGAAGCAAAAAGAACTATCTTTCACATGTAATTTTTTCAGGTCTGGGCATTTCTTCCTCGCAGCAGTGAATTTTTTTCCTTGCTGTTTTTTTTATATAGATTTGTGCCCGGACAGTAGCTGTTCAGCCTGATCTTCTCTTTTTCCAATTGCTAGGGTGTCCTTAACGTGCGCAACGTGCACTCCCGGCATCTGAGTTTTTCGTCCTTATCCAGGCAGACTAGGTACTCGATCCTACCTACCATAGGATCAGGGACAGGAAAATATCAGGAAAAAAAGAAAATTCCAACGTGCCTGCATCGACCAGGAATCGAACCCGTCGGGACCTCCGGCATGAAAAGTGAGCGTCTTGCCTCTAGACTAGCGTGTCAATATGTTCGTAACATTCACTACTAACCCAAGAGTATAACGCTGATAATTTTCCTTTATTGTTTTAGAACAGTTGATGAAATTGCACTATACAGTATACAAAGGAGAAAACAGAACGAAAATAAGAACCTCCAGCCCCAAATATAGATCAATATGTACAAAATTTATGAAATGTGAAAAAAAAAACTGTTTAAAAAAAAAGTATAGTCAAATGAAATGATGATGTTTACGACTATAGAACACAGCGCTGAAATATCTCAGGGGATTTCTCTTTCTAGCCAGAGCTTCAAGCTCTTGGTTAACATTACAACTGTCTCATGAAATGATGCGTCGTTTGCATGGAATGGCGCAAACTGATGGCAAATAGCTCAGGGCTGACACTAGTTTCATTGTCCAGACAAGTAACGTTGAAGACCACTTTGGTGCTGACCACAAAGTAACCCACGCCGTAGCCTTTAGAACTACTAGGCATGACCACAGGGCCACTGGGACACCCGACCCCCAGGGACTCGGAGTAAATGTCAAATCTCTCGCCACCACTGGTCAGACAAAGCGACCTTTCACTGAACAACCTGGGCGTGGTATTGTACACATCCTCAGCTATGACGTGCAGAGCAGCCAGGTGGTTCTCACAACCCCGCCCACTGCAATTGTCCATAAGCAGCTCCTGGTGCTTCCTCTCTGCCCTCCAGAAAGCAGCTTTCTTCTGCTCAAAAGTGGCGTCGGCATCTAGCATGAGTCTACACCATTCTATCACTTCAGCGGTTGTAGCTCGCATGTACTCATATCGCTGGTGGTGAAAACGGAGTAGATACACTTTTGATCCAATAGAAGCGACCCTGAAGTACATTCTAAGGAAGGTCAAGTGCATGATCATATGTGCAAATGCGTCTTTGTTAATTTTCTTATCGTCAAAAAAATTGCGCTCATACTCTTCATACTTGCAAGAGGCCGTCCTGATTGTGGCAGCCAGTTCAGCGAAAAGTTGTTTAGCGATTTCCAATCTGTTCTCCAGACTTTCATCAATGTCAAACTCCAGAGCTCTCACAACATCAGGTCTAATGGCTGTATTTCTGTATCTGCTTGCTATTTCGTCTTTGTGTATCAAAACTGTTTCTGATATTAAACTCACGCGCGATCTGAGCTTGTTAAGCAAGATCTCAATTCCGCTGGAAACGCGCGAGGCAGCCGCAGAAGACCGCCTGCTCAGATTCATCAAAACATCGTCATCCCACTTTTCTGCATCCTCCATGATACGTAAATGCATGTAATGAAGCATAAAAGCCACAATAACACCGTCGACAATTGAGGTATTGCAGTTAACGGTCACTAGACCATTTGGGTAGACGCAGAAATTCAGACTTTTGTCGTACCAACGGTTACAGCCGTCAGCAAAGATTGCCTCGTGCACCAATTGATCGGGGCTGGAGATTTTAGCATCGTCAAGGCTCAGCACAAACAGGGCCTGTTCGATGTCCTGAAGACATGCTTTGTTGTTGTCGCTGTACTCCATCATATCAACTCGTATTTCTGACCATGTATCCCTGTCCATAGCTGTCAAAACGCCTATGCCCACCCCATATTCGGTATCACACATAGCCACGATGGTCACAATCTCTTCCAAATACATTTTGATATCGTCAATGTCTTTCGTATTTAAATCATTGTCTACGACCTCAAAACTGAACATATTACCCTTATATATAACAACAATGTGTCCCGGAGGACGAAAATTGCTTTGTCCCGTCTCACAATAGGAAATGAAGGCGTCCGAAGGTATACCTGGAATTTTGGTTGTGCAGAAGAGTTTTCGAAATGAGTGCATGCACGCCACATGACCGTCGTCATCAGTTATGGGGTTTAACCTTTCAGTTCTAACAAGGTGCCAAAATTCTATTGCAAGTTCAATCAAAATAGCTGCTCGCTGTATCTGGGTTCCTGGATGCTCAGGCCATAAATCATTGGCAAATGGGGCAATAATCCCTGTGCTTAGCAACACTGCCTCCTGTCGAGAAAAAAGGTGACAATAGTTTGGGATGAACTTTTTTATCCAGCTTTTCATTTTCTCATCATTGTTTTTCAGAAGAAATTGCTGGTAAAGTTTTCCTTCTCCGACGGCAAACTCTTTGACAATTTTTTCAATGACCTCGAACTGTCGTGGTCTGACACACGGGCGGACTGATTGCAAGTACATGGTCAAGGTCTTGCCTAAGGATGGCAAGGGAAGAACAGGGAGGCCAAACTGTCTTGAGAATGTTACGTATCGTGGGACTGGGTGCCTGTAAATTGGTTTCCCCTTTGCTTCTGGATGAAGCCACGGCCACGGCCATAATTCAATATCTAAATAAGACCCTTCAGTTCCAAGTGACACTCGCTGGGAGTTTGGGATGCTTTCATACCTGTAAGCTGGCAGTGCGCGAAATGTGGGCTGTGGTATTCCGATCCGGAACAAATTGCCCTTCAGTGAGACATTTATTTTTGGTAAATGCTCAGAGGAACTACCTTCGTCCAATACGTAGTCCTCTCCAAATGTCAACAGTTCAAACTGATGGTCCTCTGCAAAGTTCGATTCAGATGGACTCATAAAAGATCGTATAGTCGAACCGCCGGATTGATCTTTGTGCAAAAGGCTTCGTATCACAGAAGCTGCATCAAAATGGGTCTTCAGGTGCGGATCAGCTGCGACTGTCTCGGTAGCTTCTGATTTCATCCTGGGGGAAGGTTCAATAAAAAAGGCAACTTTCTTCCCAGGGGGGCTACCAGCTATTAGAGAAGGTCGCGGTGAGATGCTTAATCGACGGTAGGAGGATTCTAAGGACGTTCTCTGACTCATACTATGATGTAACGTAGACATGTCGAAATCTAGGTCAAAGGCTACTCGCTTGCCAGTCAGTTCAGTGGTCTTTGGAACTGTCAGGAATCGGGTTGTGCTGGAGTGTCTTCTCCCCCTGTGGAAAGCTTCTAACGGAAGTTGAAGAGTATTCCGTCCACTCATTTCTTTCAGGCTTACACTTTCGGCCATCTCTGTGAGAACATGCAGGAGATATCAGTACAAGCTGAGCATCAATTAACCGTGAGTCCAGCCAGCTGAGATCGTTGGAAACATGATTTGGTATGCATTGCCTGGGAATAGACCACAGTCTGAAGGTTTCTCTGTAGAAAACTGGAATGATTTCAGTGACACTGACTGTGGTGATTGTAAAAAAACGAAATGTAATTATCACTGCATCAGGAATAGGCATGATTTAAACTATGTATAAGTCGAACCAGTCAGTTAATTTTTTAAAGATTTATCATCAGTAGCAGCAGTAGTAGCGGTTGTGGTACTGGCAATGGTAGGGGTGGTAGCAGTAGTAGAAGTAGTAGTAGTAGCAGTAGTGATGGTAGCAGTAGAAGTAGTAGCAGTAATAGTAGTAGAGATAGTAGTGGTAGATCTAGGTGTCGCGTGGACAGCACAAACACGAGGTTAGCTTTATCAAAGCAAGAATGGTTAGAGAAGATAAGATAAAATAAGAATCACTTTATTATCCCATATGGGAATGTCTTATTCATAGAGTGTTTACCAGCACACACGTGGTACACATATCTTACGTATCATTATTATATACAAACAAACCCAATAAGTCAATAACAGGCATACATGGAGTGCCATGGAAAGAACCGTAATGAAATGTGGCACACATCTATCTAGATCCATATCTAAATCATTTTACACCATCACTGTATTATCTCATCTCATCTAAAATATAAAACGACTAATTTCATTGCAGAGGTAAAAAGTACACTACGCCAAACTATGACACTGCAGTTCGTCTCCCTCGGCACCCCCTACCTCCCTTCTGTTCTCCCCTTTATTCATATTAAAATCAATGAAATATTATTATCCAGAACAAACGAAAAAAATATGCGCTAGTTTGTCAACTTCTAATATCTAACTCCGGATTTGTCTACTTCCAGATACCTGCAGCGAAATCATTCTTTGCCGCATTGACAGCTGGCAACAAAGAACTCGACTTTCGAATGCCACAATGATTTCCGTTCATACATAGTACAGTTAGGTGCTCTTAGTCTTAGAAAAACCAGAGAGTATAGATTTAGAATCTATACTTGCTGGAAAAACCAACGCATTGGAAAGATTTCCGTAGTGCAGAATAATCCTGGCAAGAATGCTAACATTGTGCCCGCAAAGGGTGTGCAAAAAAAAAATTGCCGGATCTAAGCAGAGAATTGAATAGAAGAGAACAAACAAAAAAACTCTAAAAATTATGAAAAATGGTGGGAGCCGGAATGAAGTGTCAGTGTAGGTTGTTGTTGTTTTGCCTTTGTCAAAAATGCATGCATGTATCATTAAAGGGAGGAGCAGTTAGAACAGACTCAAATCAACACTCAAAAACAATGTCCTTTAACAGAGTTGTTCCAAGCAACGCCGGTCACCTCAGCTGGATGGTAAAAATGTCCCATCCCTTACAGGTGTGAAGTACTTTTTTGTTCAAATTTGCTTCAGATTTTGGCAATGGCAAAGTATCAAAGTTTTCTCAAGTGCTGACCATAATCCATTGAATTTTGTCTCTTTTCAGCCTTGACAATCAGGGCCTTCTTAAGGGAGAAATTATATTTGAGTTCTTCTTCTTCTTCTATGTAAAAGACGATCCCTCAACTGCACCATATGCGACTCGACGTTACTCTTCTGAGGCTAAAACAGGGTAAAAGCCTTGCATAATATGTTAGGACCATTTAAAATATATTCATTGTGTAAATTCTTTTGTATATATATATCTCTGATATAAATATCTCTTGGTGTCCAGATTGTGCATGGAAACAGACCCGCACTTTATATACAATGGTAGCTGCAACGGATAATTATGTTCTTTAATTCATTGTCAAAAGCCGTTGGCCAGTCCTGAATGATGATTCCAAATTGGCGAAGGGGGGGGGGGGGAATTGAGTGGAATGAGTGAATGGACAAACAAAGAGTATGACAGGGTAATGAGAGGTGCAACGGCATGAAGAATATTGTCATGATTCAGATGTTAAAACTCACGCAGAGAGTGAGTTGTTGTTGTTTACCAGGGCCATGAGAAATTAGCTGGTGGCCTTGAACGGCCCTCGCGAATTATAGTTGGTGAGTAAATAAATGTAAAGTTAAACTGTTAGATTCACGCTTGTCGGTTTTAATGTTCGTGATTAATAAGTAATGGAGTAGGGGTGAAACAAGGTGGGGCTAGTTGACATTGTTAATTATGACTAGACAAGTTTTGCACGTTAACTGGCTGGTAGAATAGTGCAGACGTATTACTACAATTAAAATGGTGGGAGGTTTCGACCTATGAGATAGCTGAACTAATTGGGCCAGCGGACTAGCACTGCTGGGTAGCCAGATAGTATAAAACATCGTGTAACGTTCAGATTTGGTGAATACAGACGAGCAGAAGCATCGTGTCGTGAAGTATCTCCGGTTGACCAGTACCTGAACTGTGTGCTTTGAAGACAAGAAGTCCTTGCTAACGGACTGACTGAGCTCTAGAAAGAAAGGTCTGAGTGGGCTGACCTTTGAAAGCCCACGCTGCGCTATATTGATGTTCGCGCCTACCAGTAGGCGTGACCAATGGTACTATATCTTATTTATTCAAGCATAATAGAGATCGGAGATAGAGAGAGAACTACAGCCTCATGGGAAGACTAAGGAAACCCCAGCTGGCACTCGACCACGAGTGTCCTGTATCATAGATCTATTGCCATAGTATGATTGGAATAATATAGCACATTGTTGATGAATTGAATAGTGATTGTGCATAAAATATGGTCTTTTGGCAACTGCTTAAATTACCTACAAGCCGAAGAGTGCTTCTGTAGGCTTTGAACATACTGGGCTCTCCTAACACTCAAGCCCATATGATTTAGGCAGAGTTTGCCTAGCGACTGGCCAGTGGCGACTCAACTGTCACTTTAAATTGATATCTAGTTTCGTATAATATACCTATTTGCTATTGATTGCAGTACATCCATAGTTACATGAATATCATTGGTTAAGTTATTAATTAGAGTTTTTTTGGTTTGAATATATACCCCTATTGTCTTTTGTTTTGTTATTAATATTTATGTAAACTATGGCCTGACCGGCCTGACATATATACGCTCTAGTTATTTAATACTTTTCTTGTGTGGTTGTGTCCGAGTGTGAGTTAGCTACCTCTCGTGCAGTCGTAACATCCCCAAGACCCTAACTCTGCTCGTGACAAATATATAAAGTTTAGACAACTCTATACATATAAAATCGAGCTTCCATGCTTTTGGCGGACGGACGTACTTTGGTGCTGCTAACGAAGCAAGAACTCGCAGCTAAGTCAAAACTGTTTCACTTCCTTCCTGTTCAACTCTTTTATTGTTCGTTTTTTTTTCTTCACTTGACAAAGGCGAAAGCCGAAAATTTATGCATTTTCTGTCTTCTCTTTAATTTGCTTTGTATTGTTTGGGTTTTATTTCTCACGCGGGGCTGTGCAACATACAACCTTTTCTTTTTGCCCAATTTTGACTTTGCTTATAGCCCTGCTGCGACCCCACAGTTTTTCTGTGGTTTTTATGATATCTCATGACTGCAGTAACTTAAAAAGTCAAAAAATCTATTCTTATATTATAACTACATTCAAAGCCACATGAATGATCTTTGTTATAGACTCCGAAGCCCAAAAATAACCGAATAGCAAACTTTAAAAAAATCGTCATAACAGACCAGTTATGCCAAAATAAAAACGTTTGTTGCTTCTCATGACAAAGAGCCAGAACCGATTGCTACAATTTTGGGGAACAGTGACGAGATGAACGATTACGTGTCAAGTATACGCTATTGACAGTGGTACAAAATCAAGACCTGGCAACAACCACGTTCTATACCATATATATATACCATATATATTTTCAGTGGCACACTGAGATAGAAACCGTCGTGTCATGCTTTATCGGTTTAACCGCACTGATACTTTATGAATGAACTTGTGAAGACCACTCGTGCTGTGTGCTGTATTCCTATCAGTTATTACACTAGATCTATGAGTCATTGGATTGTCGAATTAACGCATTCAGAAGTGCTTGCGTCTTCCCCAAGCAGATACGGAGTTGGCAGGTGCACCATAGATGAGGAATGAAAGAAGCAGAAAAAAACAAAACAAACAAACTAACAGCCCGGTTCGAGGTGACATGATGGTGGCAAAGGCTCTGTGTAAATCCTATCCGGATTTGTGTGAGGGTCCTTGTCAGCGTGACTATGTGTATGTTCGCACGTATACGGATCCACTGCGTTACATAGGCGTACAGGCGTGCCCATATAGATAGATAGATAGATAGATAGATAGATAGAGCGAGAGAAGGAGAGAGAAGCTGATTCGTGTGGCTAAAGGATGAATATTGACATACTGACCTAGATAGATAGATAGATAGATCGATAGATAGATAGATAGATAGATAGATAGATAGATAGATAGATAGATAGATAGATAGATAGATAGATAGATAGATAGAATGATAGATAGGTAGATAGGTAGAAAGATAGATAGATAGATAGATAGATAGATAGATAGATAGATAGATAGATAGATAGATAGATAGATAGATAGATAGATAGATAGATAGATAGATAGAGAAATAGATAGAGAAATAGATAGAGAAAGAGAGAGAAGCTGATTCGTGTGGCTAAAGAATGAATACTGACATAGATAGATAGCTAGATAGATAGATAGATAGATAGATAGATAGATAGATAGATAGATAGATAGATAGATAGATAGATAGATAGATAGATAGATAGATAGATAGACGGACAGATGGCTAGATAGATAGATAGATAGATAGACGGACAGATGGCTAGATAGAGGAGAGAGAGAGAGCGAGAGAGAGAGAAGCAGATTCGTGTGGCTAAAGGATGAATATTGACATACTGACATAGATAAATAGATAGATAGATAGATAGATAGATAGATAGATAGATAGATAGATAGATAGATAGATAGATAGATAGATAGATAGATAGATAGATAGATAGATAGATAATATCATCATATGTGTGGATAAAAGATGGATATTGAGATGAGACACACACATACACACACAAATTCGCAATGTCATTCGATACATGACTGGATGTCTGGCTGGTTGGATGGCTGGACGGACGAATGGCTGGGTGAATGAACGAACGGTGGACAGACTGACATTATGTGGCGAACCATTCATCCAGTCTAGGACTGAGCATCGACGGCGCGGCGTAACGCACAAGAAACCCAGGCCAAACAGCAACATAACCGTTACAATCAGAACACACGTAAAGGAACGGGTAACTGACCGCCAGGTGTAATCAGCTTTTACTCAAACTGAACAGGTGACTGATTGGCAGTTTGGCTCAAGTCCAGAACGACTACGTTTATCACACGCAGGTCGGTCCGATAGAGTGCTAGAGTACTCTTAACCCTCACCCTGCGAGGGGCGGCAATTGTCGGTATTTACTCGCAAGCGCTCACGCCGCACGGGCGGCAAAAGTCGGGAAGGTCAAGCTGACCGCGCCACGCGCAAGCCGTATTTTCACGCATCAGGTCACTGACCTTTTTTGGGACGTAACCATCGTGTTATTGTTCACCGTATCTCTTCTAAATCAAACGCATTGTGACATGGACATGTTAACCAGTGAACCACTGGTCGGAATCACAAAGACTAAGCTTTCAAAGGCTCTCCCCACACTTCAAAAGATGTAACATCGACATGCGAACTGTTGCTCAACAAATTTGCAATATTATCTCATTTTCTCACAAGCTGACCACCATCTGGAGTTGTCTGTATCTAAGAACCAATCAGAAACAAGCTCTGAAATAATCTTTGCCCCAAATGCCTACATTGGTTTATTAGTATGTGTCAATCAGGATGAAATCATTTGTGTAGGGCTTGGGAGGGCGTGGCTAGTTATCATGCTTTGTTCTAACGAAAACTACAGCTGTCAGTTTGGAATCATAAGTCAGATCATTGGTTAGAGACTGACAGACTAAGATTTTGCTGGTTAATTCATTATCAAGCGTGTTAAGGCTTAGCAGCGAATGTTTTCATACCGGTCAATAAAAACCGAACCACATGGACAGCGTTTGTGGTCATCGCATAGCGGCACGGGTCAGTGACCCCAGATAAGATTCTCCGTGAGTAAGGTCACTGACCGTGCAGCGGGCTTTACGGGTAGCGCGCGGGGTCATTATGGGTCACGGGGCAAAGTAACAAGCTGCGGCCCCACATTTCAAAAACCAGTATAAATTTGTGTACATGCGGCCCCTGGGCAACAATTTTCCCATGCATTGAGACGGCTCTGCTGCCAATGCTAAGGTATTCATTTCAGCGAAACAATTGCCCAGACAGTTCGCAGCCGCTTTAATTCAAGTGTTCGATGCCAAAAGGTCAGTTAACGGAAATATTCGGATTCTCGCGGTTGTCACGTGTCACGAGTGGCTATAAATTAATGGTGTGAAAATTAAAGACCGTGGTGCTAAAAGTACTTTGATCACAAAATGTCAATTCTGAGAAAATCAATCCTGAAACTTGAAATTCCTCGTGAAATCAGGCCCGACTTGTAATTAATTTACTGAGCACTGGTTCACATTCTGTGATGTTTGGTATACCAACATGCCAGAGTTTAGCTGTCAAAGTCAATGAGATTTATTTGTTTGGGGAAAGGCGTTTCTTTCATTTACCTTTATGACTTCGATACTTATTCTGTCTGATCTTTGGTATTTGGTACTTATTTTGACTAACCTTTGTGACTTTCGTGGTTATTTTGACCATCTTTGTGGTTCCATATTCACTTTGACCTATCTCTGTGTCTTCGGTACTTATTTTGACTAATCTTTGTGACTTCCGTACATTTACTACAAAAGGACATTGTATTTTTTGCATTGCCGTAATAGATCTGAGTCAAACATTGGAAAAAAGAATAAGTTGTATGTAGCAAAGCCTCGAGCAAGAAATAATATCCAAATGATACATTGAAACGCAAAGAAAATGCGAACACAAGCAAATCTCAATACTTCGGTGATGTACCTTTATCAAGAAAAACAACAACAGAAAAACAAAATGGAAAATTGAAAGGATAAAACAATCGAACAATAAAAAAGTGAAGAATGTATATATATATGGAGAGAAAATATTAAATCAATATAGTAACTTATCTGTGAGTCCCGGATTGTACTTCAACAGAGCGATACGCCGCGGCGTCCGCCAAATGAAATCTACGTTGCAACGAAAAGATGCATAGATACTTTATTTGTTTTCAATGTTCAGGCAGAGGACTTAGGAATGCCCAGAAAACACACTCTGCATGTACAGTTTCAGATTTCCGGAAATGTGATTTAACACTCTAGGCCCCTTGTATCAAGAAAGGGGTACGGAAGACCAAGCCGGTTTTTCACCTGTTATACAACGCATTGCGCAATAAGCCGCCGAGCCCTGTTGGAAAACTGAGCCGGTTTTTTTGAGATATCGACTATGTTGTTTTCGAACTTTAGATCGATTAGCCTGATGTACCAACCCTAAAGTCACTGGACTGTATAAACATGATAGATCTTTGGATAGACTCAGTATGCTAACACACTACAGGAACAGTCACAAACTGACTGCCACTTTACATCGCCGCATCCAAACATTACTCAGTACAATGAGCAAAGGCAGCGGCTGTCCCAGGCAGAGTTTGTGCACAAAATGGCTCTCAAGATGCTGCCCGTCAAGTTGTGGGGCCCCTTTTAATATTTTTAAACAATTTTTATCATGGTTTTAACAGCTCTCAATATAAACATTATCCTGCTCAAAATCCGACTTCCACCTCCCCGTGGTGAGCAGGGGGCAACACGTATCAAGACGGTTTCAATCAGCTGTTATAATTACATGCATTTAATTCTTTAAAAATTCATCAGAAAAAAAAAAAGCAAAGAAACAGTCTCGATAAGAGGCGAACGGAAGAGGTTGACTAGGCGTTAGAAAAATTAAGTATCGATATGCCAAAAACCGGCTCAGTCTTCCAACAGCTTTTACGAGCTACCTTTGAAGTTTTGAACAATAGGATTAAAAATCCGGCTCAGTTTTCCGGTACCCTCAAGAAATTGTTAACACTAAATGAACCGAATGATCACGAAAACCCCGTAATTATGCCCGTAAGAACAAAATCTCACAAAACCAGAACTTCCCCAAAAATGGGGACGGAGCCAAGAGGATTTTTAGCCAGATTGTTGTTACTGGTACGTGAGTACCCCAAGTTTTTTGTTCTCGGGGAACGTATTTTACAGCTTTTGTGA
Source organism: Onchidella celtica (assembly GCA_963931925.1). Taxonomy (NCBI): domain Eukaryota; kingdom Metazoa; phylum Mollusca; class Gastropoda; order Systellommatophora; family Onchidiidae; genus Onchidella; species Onchidella celtica. The sequence continues at coordinate 3,037,078 of OZ007580.1, read as the reverse complement.
CTCCAGAGCGAGAGAGCTCCTCACGAAATATTCCTGACAGCCTCAATTAATTATTCTTTCAGATTTTCTTTTTGTTTTTCTCCTGGTTTTTTTGTTGTTTTTTTTTTGTTTTGTTTTTTGTTGAAAGGGTAAGGGGCTGGGTTTGAGGTTCAACACGATTGACGGTTGAGGATAAGGATGGGGTTAGGGTTAGGTACTCATACGTACGCGCCCCGACGACAAAACACATGGGGTAAGTGCATACAAGTAACAACAGCTATTAATAGTGCTAAGATATTCATTTGGAGAAACTACTGAAGAGGCTAGATCTAGATAATTCCCGGTGCTTTTGGCAACTTTCTTCACATCTACACGGACAGTCCACGTAACTATATGAAAAATCCTTGCTAAGTACATGTCCCGTGCCTCGGTAGGCTAAGATTCCGAGCAATTCCATGAATAAGCTGTCGATATGAGACACAAAATAAGTTCGTCTGTTAAGAGAGAAATGATAGGGTAATGAAAGGAAAATGTATTTATTAAATAATAAAAGTTTTGTAAATCGAATCTCATCTTACTATATAAAAACAAACAAAAAATAGTGCCGGGGAATATTAAATTATTTCATTTGTGGCGCAATTTTATTTATTTTTTTTGCTGAACGCTATGGCTCAAATGAAAGTATCAAAAAATCATGAAATTAATTTTCTGTTGTGTCAACTGACCTAGCCTGATTTCTTTTGTATCGACCCAATGTGTTTATTCAAGTGCGAGGCATTTTGTTTTTTAAATTGTGTTGAGGGTTCAATAGAATGATTTACGTTTTGGTTCCCTTTGCCAATGTGTTTAATTCAATGCAAATTCCCTGCCCAAGTAAGGCATATGCATTTCCTTGCGTCTGTTGCGCTCAAGAGGTCTAAGACAAGACTGTAGGTTATGAGGGAGGGAGAAAGAAAGAGAGAAAGAGAGAGGGAGAAGATTGGGAGACAGGGGGAGAGAGAGAAAGAGTAAAAAGGAGGGTGAGAGAGAGAGAAAGAAAAAAAAAAGAGAAGGGTGGGAGAGAGAGAGAGAAAGAGAAAGAGAGAAGGGTGGGAGACAGAGAGAAATAGAGGAGGGTGGGAGACAGAGAGAAAGATAGAAGGGTGGGAGACAGAGAGAAATAGAGGAGGGTGGGAGACAGACAGAGAGGGAGAGAAAAAGATAGAAGGGTGGGAGACAGAGAGAAATAGAGGAGGGTGGGAGACAGACAGAGAGGGAGAGAAAAAGATAGAAGGGTGGGAGACAGAGAGAGAGAAAGATAGAAGGGTGGGACACAGGGAGAGAGAGAGACAAAGAGAGAGAGAGAGAGAGAGAGAGAGAGAGAGAGAGAGAGAGAGAGAGAGAGAGAGAGAGAGAGAGAGAGAGAGAGAGAGAGAAGGGTTGGGGTACAAGTTTACCCAGGGCAATGGCGGTTACTTCATGAAATGAAATAAAATAAAGATAATGCATGCGTAAATAATGTAATTTAGGTGAGATTTGGGCCTATAAAACCATGTTCATAAACAATCACACTCATGCACACACTCACACTCGTGCACACACTCACACTCATACACACACTCACACTCGTACACACACTCACACTCGTACACACACTCACACTCATGCACACACTCACACTCGTACACACTCACACTCGTGCACATATCAGATGACACCACGCGGCACAAAGTCAGAAATGATCGACTCATTGGCGAAAACACGCTCAGTTTTCATCTCTTTATTTGTTGCCCCTGCTTGAGAGGGGAGTATAAAATAACAAACACCACAATTCAATCAATATAGTGCGCTTTTAAAACACGTGCTTAGCAATCCAACAAACAGTATTTATAATGAACAAACCAGCAATATAAACAATATGAACAACGTTTAACTCTTTGTGTGCCAACAGCCGATGAATAGGTTCTTCCCCTGGTCAAGTCTGTGCCAATCATCGATGTATCAAGGGACAAGGATGCTAGGCTATTGTGCCTCGGGAAGAAAGAAAGTCGACTTTCTAATAATAATTCATAAATGTTGCTGTAGTCAAACTTCATTCATGTCCACCTCTGCTTTCTTCGTGTGTCGGCAAACGTGGAAAAATTCATGGCACACAAAGAGTTAAAGAGGAGTATCATACAAAGCCCGGAACTTCACAGCCAGTTGCTGCCAGCAAAATGTACACCCAAGAAATAATGGCAAATAAATAACATAAAAATTGTTTGACCGGGCTTAGTATTAAAGGATCTTCCCGGATTTTCTAAGAAATTGTAGGAAATTATGTTATGTATTTCTTGTCTGCCGTCAGCTGACTGTGCATTTCTGGGTTTAAAATGATTCCCCTTTAAGCAAGTGTGCGCTAAAATTTACTCACCTCAAAACATAAAATACATGTAAGAGTCAAGGTAATACTGTTTCAAAAGAATCACAAAGTGGCAAACAAATTATTTCAGCATTTTAAGTTCTCAGAACATCAAAGCTTTTTCATCGACATTCGCATTCGCTGGTACAACGGGAGGGGGGGAGTTGAGGCCAAGCGTGTGTAAAGTGGACGAGGAGTGGGGTCAAAATTTGCCAAAATGGAATGCATATACTGTATCGGTGGCCCTAGACCTAAATTTCACCAGATGTGATTCTTTTGTTCAAAAATTCTGTTCCTAAAGTAAAAAGTAAAAAGGAGGAGTCTTTCCATGTATACAGAAGCTGTGTTTGTCACACATGAGTAGATTCCTTCTAGTTCATTACTTGAAGGGTTTGTGACTTTTCCGTGTCCGTTTCCGTCTCTGTACACCTGAAAGCCCAGCTTAAGTACCCCCCCCCCATCAACCTGATGATGAGTCGACAATTACAGTCTCACTTGCAAAAGTCGTCAAGCCCAACAGTCGTCTTTAGAGGAACTGCAAACGTCGCGACAGACATTAGTTCTTATTTGTTCCAACTCTACTCGTCCCAGAACCGAGAAATTCTACGTTGAATGTTTGCGACTTTGGTATCTTGATAAAGAGTTAGAATAAATCAGAACTGTGAAACAGCTTGATAAGTGCCGCAACGCATTTTAAGCAAGTGTCAAAGTGTACACTTGTTATATTTCTTCTACAGACTAAAAGATCTTCAATTTTTTCAGAAAAAAGGGGTAGACCAAACAAGAGCTAAAGTCGAGACGTATTACATCTCACGAATCCAGTTCAAACTCAGCGATATTTTGTATGTCCTTTTATTAAAACTGGTACATAAAGTCAGAAACCGTGAGGTTAGTTCGAAAAACTACTCGAAACAGATCAATTGGTTCCAAAGCCAAAATAACGTCATCTTGTGCCTGAAAGCCGTGCCCAGAGAAGGGCAATTTTAGCGAGGGCTGCAAACACAACACTGTCTCAAGTACCGCCTCCGTAACTTAAGCAGGAACTGTCAATTTTATTTGGCGTCTTCAGCAGCAACCAATCGCCACTTACAACACTTGTATCACTGGGCCAAGATGTCTGGAGATCGTTCCAAAACGACAAGTTCGAACAATTGGATTAGTTGAAACTGGACAACAAAACTGGGTACAGCTATGGCTCAGACTCGAGCTTTCCCCGCTAGAAAATCCCAAAGTCCGGTGTTTACAGACTACAACGCAATGCTTAAGTAGTACTTAAAACTTAACTTAAAATGTGATTATTGTTTCATTTTCATCTTGACAAAAAAGAGGCCAAGTGCGATTCGGGGATACTTGAAAGTGATTAGGTTGTAAACCATCCTAATCCTTTCCTTGGTTTGTCGATCTCCCTTTTACTTCGCCTATAGCTAGACTGACGGAAATACAAAATAGTGGTAAAACAACGTTTCCAATATCACACCGTGCTCCAAAACAAACGGAAGTTGAATAAAATTAAAATGAAACACCCTTGAATGTTCCACATTTAATGATGCATTTCATGTTGATTTGTTGAACATGAGTGTTAAATATTCAGTGAGTACTTTTTTAAATTCACTTTTAGTTAGTTAGTTAGTTAGTTAGTTAGTTAGTGAGTTAGTGAGTTAGTGAGTGAGTGAGTGAGTGAGTGAGTGAGTGAGTGAGTGAGTGAGTTAGTTAGTTAGTTAGTTAGTTAGTTAGTTAGTTAGTTAGTTAGTTAGTTAGTTAGTTTAGTTAGTTTAGTTAGTTTAGTTAGTTTAGTTAGTTTGGTTAGTTTAGTTAGTTTAGTTAGTTTAGTTAGTTTAGTTAGTTTAGTTAGTTTAGTTTAGTTAGTTTAGTTTAGTTTAGTTAGTTTAGTTTAGTTAGTTTATGTTTGTTAGTTTAGTTTAGTTAGTTTAGTTTAGTTAGTTTAGTTTAGTTAGTTTAGTTTAGTTAGTTTAGTTTAGTTAGTTTAGTTTAGTTAGTTTAGTTTAGTTAGTTTAGTTTAGTTAGTTTAGTTTAGTTAGTTTAGTTTAGTTAGTTTAGTTTAGTTAGTTTAGTTTAGTTAGTTTAGTTTAGTTAGTTTAGTTTAGTTTAGTTAGTTTAGTTTAGTTAGTTTAGTTTAGTTAGTTTAGTTTAGTTAGTTTAGTTTAGTTAGTTGTTTAGTTAGTTTAGTTTAGTTAGGCTAGTTTAGTTAGGCTAGTTTAGTTAGTTTAGTTTAGTTAGTTTAGTTTATTTAGTTTAGTTTAGTTTAGTTAGTTTAGTTTAGTTAGTTTAGTTTAGTTAGTTAGTTTAGTTAGTTAGTTTAGTTAGTTAAGTTAGTTAGTTTAGTTAGTTTAGTTAGTTGTTTAGTTAGTTGTTTAGTTAGTTGTTTAGTTAGTTGTTTAGTTAGTTGTTTAGTTAGTTATTTAGTTAGTCGTTTAGTTAGTTGTTTAGTTAGTTGTTTAGTTAGTTAGTTTAGTTAGTTAGTTTAGTTAGTTAGTTTAGTTAGTTAGTTTAGTTAGTTAGTTTAGTGAGTTAGTTTAGTTAGTTAGTTTAGTTAGTTAGTTTAGTTAGTTAGTTTAGTTAGTTAGTTTAGTTAGTTAGTTTAGTTAGTTAGTTTAGTTAGTTAGTTTAGTTAGTTAGTTTAGTTAGTTAGTTTAGTTAGTTAGTTTAGTTAGTTAGTTTAGTTAGTTAGTTTAGTTAGTTAGTTTAGTTAGTTAGTTTAATTAGTTAGTTTAGTTAGCTAGTTTAGTTAGCTAGTTTAGTTAGCTAGTTTAGTTAGCTAGTTTAGTTAGCTAGTTTAGTTAGCTAGTTTATTTAGCTAGTTTAGTTAGCTAGTTTAGTTAGCTAGTTTAGTTAGCTAGTTTAATTAGCTAGTTTAGTTAGCTAGTTTAGTTAGCTAGTTTAGTTAGCTAGTTTATTTAGCTGGTTTAGTTAGCTACTTTAGTTAGCTAGTTTAGTTAGCTAGTTTAGTTAGCTAGTTTAGTTAGCTAGTTTAGTTTAGTTAGTTTAGTTAGCTAGTTTAGTTAGCTAGTTTAGTTAGCTATTTTAGTTAGCTAGTTTAGTTAGCTAGTTTAGTTAGCTAGTTTAGTTAGCTAGTTTAGTTAGCTAGTTTAGTTAGCTAGTTTAGTTAGCTAGTTTAGTCAGCTAGTTTAGTCAGCTAGTTTAGTTAGCTAGTTTAGTTAGCTAGTTTAGTTAGCTAGTTTAGTTAGCTAGTTTAGTTAGCTAGTTTAGTTAGCTAGTTTAGTTAGCTAGTTTAGTTAGCTATTTTAGTTAGCTAGTTTAGTTAGTTTGTTTAGTTAGTTTGTTTAGTTAGTTAGTTTACTTAGTTTGTTTAGTTAGTTTGTTTAGTTAGTTTGTTTAGTTAGTTTGTTTAGTTAGTTTGTTCAGTTAGTTTGTTTAGTTAGTTTGTTTAGTTAGTTTGTTTAGTTAGTTTGTTTAGTTAGTTTGTTTAGTTAGTTTGTTTAGTTAGTTTGTTTAGTTAGTTTGTTTAGTTAGTTTGTTTAGTTAGTTTGTTTAGTTAATTTGTTTAGTTAGTTTGTTTAGTTAGTTTGTTTAGTCAGTTTGTTTAGTTAGTTTGTTTAGTTAGTTTGTTTAGTTAGTTTGTTTAGTTAGTTTGTTTAGTTAGTTTGTTTAGTTAGTTTGTTTAGTTAGTTGTTTAGTTAGTTGTTTAGTTAGTTGTTTAGTTAGTTTAGTTAGTTTAGTTAGTTTAGTTAGTTAGTTGGTTAGTTAGTTAGTTAGTTAGTTTAGTTAGTTTAGTTTAGTTAGTTTAGTTAGTTTAGTTAGTTAGTTAGTTAGTTAGTTTAGTTAGTTTAGTTAGTTAGTCCGTTAGTTAGTTAGTTTAGTTAGTTAGTTAGTTAGTTAGTTTAGTTAGTTTAGTTAGTTTAGTTAGTTTAGTTAGTTTAGTTAGTTAGTTAGTTAGTTAGTTAGTTAATTAGTTAGTTGAGTTAGTTAGTTAGTTAGTTAGTTAGTTAGTTTTGGTTTAGTGGCAGGAACCAGGATCCTAGCACATTGGGCTAGTTAGATCTCTCTCTCTCTCTCTCTCTCTCTCTCTCTCTCTCTCTCTCTCTCTCTCTCTCTCTCTCTCTCTCTCTCTCTCTCTCTCTCTCTCTCTCTCTCTCTTTTCAAACTTCCAGATTCCTAAATGAAAGAAATCAAGATCTCTAATCAAACACGACTCTATTGCCTTATGACAACGCGACTAGGGTGTCATTAAACACATACATTAGCATCTGATCTAACCTGAAACAAGCACAGGTGGCGCTATTCAAGGACAAATTCCCATGCCACAATTAATAAAAGATTGACCTGGATTGGATGTCCAACAATGAAACTGAGCTGTATGTAACCCAGGCATTGAAAACATGATCATCACAGAGGCAGCTGGACTGTTCACCAGCATTGCGACCTCACTATCATTCTCGGTTTCAAAATTAGTACCAGCAATGAATTCAAGTCACTGTTTGTGGCAAATAACTCGACTTTGAATCAAACGTCATATGGTTGACCATTCATTAATAAAGGTTTACAATAATATAATTACTGATTCCTACAATCCAGTAAATTTCATTATTAACTTGATTCGGGGTTGCCATGGAAATACTTTAACTTACGTTGTTTGTTATTTAACAATGGATGTTTTTTCTTTTCCACACGTCAAGCAGGTTGTCGTGTAATGTTATAAGATAGAATTTTTTTACTTTTTCTCCCTGGCGGGGCATCCAAAAAGTCTTAAGCTGTGTTTTCATTTGTACGGGAAACGGCAACATCGACGACTTACGGAGACGACACGCCATTTCCCTGTTCCGTTTCGATACACTTGAAAACAGAGCTTGAAATCACACTAAAAATAACTTTTCTTGCCCCGGGTTCTAGTGGAAACTGAAGCCGTGGGATAAACCTCTGTGTATCACTGATGGTAACTGAGGCCTGGAACGTTAAGTGACATTTGGCATGGACTATTTGACTGTTTCAATACATTAAAGTGGCGTGCAGTGATTCGGTGATCCCCGGGGCCAACTTCTTGACTGTATGTCGCCGGTCTCAAGCATAGGGCCTAGTGCTGAGAAATGTGAAAAAGGAGCACAGGTTTAAGATGTAAAAACAGATGAAATAAACTTTTTATTCTAATTAAATATAAATCAGCCACATTACTTAAGATCGGTGCCCCAAATGATATCCTTGATTGAATCCCCCCTGAAATGGATGTCAGGGTGAGACAACCCCCCCCCCCCCGCTCCTCTTTCTGCATGCCACAGCAATACAAACACGACTAATATACACACCATATAACCCAGCCCCTTAATTTGCTCGGAAAAGGTAATTAATAAAAGCAATTTTTTTAAGTCTTTACCCACAGCTGAAATACGTCCGGCCGTGCGCTCTTCTGGACTTCCCTGTGTATGCTTTTCGTACTGTGTGGGAACCCCATCCTCCCTCTTCCCTCCAAGCGTTGGGACTTTATGGCTGGCCCTTCGTTGTAAATTTATTTCGTTCTTTTCATTTTATTTACTTCCTTTTAAGGTAAGTGTTTCTCACAATCTGTTCTGTGCACACGTGCAGTGAATTAAATGAGGAAATAATGATGTACACAATATGCTCACGAGTCACATAGAAGAAAAATTATCTCCATTTCAGCACTTTAGTTCTTGCCTGTTCTAGCTCCACCTTTTGCACAACTGAGAAATGCGGCGTTAAACGTCTGTGGCTTAAGTATTAGGATAAAGAGTTAGAATAAATCGGAACTGTGTAACATCTTGATAAATGCCACAACGCATTTTGAACAAGTGTCAAAGTGTAACATTTGTTATACCTCTTCTACAGACTAAAACATTTTCAGTTTTTTGTTCGTATTTTTTTTAGAAAATAAAGACAGAACAACAACTAAGGCAGCGATTTCTTTTGCAAATATCTTGCGCACATGTGCAATAAATTATTCGTGAAAATATTTACAGACACAATATCTTAAGGAGTCACACAGAAGAATAACCTCCGCTCCATTTCCAACGCTCACACTTTTTGCTGTTTAGGATATCTGCAGAAATGTCTGACAAATTTTAGGATGACCTTGCGGAAATTCTTGCCCCAAATTAAAAAGTAGATGACATTGCAGGACATGCTGAAGTAGAAGAACACTTGGAAAATGTATTGTATAGGGGCTGACTGGGGGCTGGGGGCTTGCTGTCCTGACGTCATCATGGCCACCACATGACGTATCTTATGTACGTGGCTCGGGGCCGTGAGGATGACGAAGGACCCCGTGATGAAACACAGGAGACGTGACACACGGAGTAATGCCCGATGTCTCCGTGACAGTTGAGGTGGCAAAGTAGTTCCCCCTTGCTTGCTCATAACCACGTTTTTGACACACGTAGGCACGACGAGAAATAGCATCATGGTAGTTGGAACGATCAAAGTCACCACTGTGTCCACATAGGTAAACACGTACAATACGTGTTGAAACTGTGCTGGCACCGCGCAGTAAAACTTCGGGCCACTTTCAACGACCGCACTGGTCCAGAGTGCGAAATCGTACAGCAGTGCTGAAATAACCACCAGGCTTACAACTGCCAGGCGGGCGTTTGTCACAGTGCATAAATGTGCTGCGCGTCCGAGGCAGAAATTGATGAGGAAATTCTCCCAGGCGAGGAAAACAACCAACCAGGTTGATAAAAAACTGGAGATGAGAGAAATAAAATAATGTTTATCTTCTCGTACGCTGCATTTTGAAAAAAAGCCAGGGGTATTTCAATATGGGGAGCAATTTGGCATTTTTTTTTTTTTTTCAAGACTAGAGACTGAATGACAGATTCATAAATGTAAAATTCTGTTTCTATTTTTTTTTCATTTGTTTATTTTTATCTATAATTTTTTTATTTATTTATTCATTTATTTATTTGAGAGACGGTTAGTTTTCAGCCAGAACCATTCCATAGGCTAATAGAAAATGGCTCATTCGTGGAAAAAAATTATCTGAACTCACTACTTTTCAAAACCGTATTATTTTCCTTTTAAATCAGTTATCATAATCAACATATTTATGTTCGTTGCCTCACCTGCAGCAGTATGTGAGATATATGGTGACTTGACATACACCATTTGTATGTATGAGGGTCAGACCAACCACATCCAACCATGTAATGGAAAGCGAAAGTAGAAACAGGAAGTTGCAAACAGCCAGGGCTGCCAGGTACACGTTGGTGGACACTGACCTCATTTTCCGGGTCATGAAGACACAAAACGAGAGTAAGTTCCCCAGCAGACCGAACACACAAATTGAAGGCTGGATATACCTAGATCAAATGTACAAAATTGAAGATTAGGTCGAGGACAATACCATTAGATAGATAGATAGATAGATAGATAGATAGATAGATAGATAGATAGATAGATAGATAGATAGATAGATAGATAGATAGACTGCATGCGGGAGAGGGGGGCAGATTCATTGATGGACATAGAGAGAGACAGAGAGATGGAAGAGAAAGACAGAAAGAGAGCAACAGACAGACAGCAGGATGGAAGACAAAAGCAAATACTTTAACAGAAAGACAGAAAGTCAGAAAGACACATCGAAACACAAACAGACAGTGCATGAGAGATAGGCAGACAGAAACACAGGGAGAGGGACACACACACACACACACACACACACAGAAAGACATAGAGAGGGGCAAATAGAGATAGACGAAATGGCAGGAAGAGGGTGAACCAAAGAAACACGCAAAGAGACAGAGGGTCAGAGACAGACAGAGAGACAAAGACAGACAGGCAGACACACAGACAGACAGACAGACAGACAGATAGACAGGCAGACAGAAGGCTTACTTTGTACTGATCATTGCCAGGTAATGTGTATGCGTCATGGTAAAATTGGCTGGGAAGCTCAGATTTCTGGTGCCATTAGTGAACTCGTCATCGCTGGCCATGGGAGGTAATGCCGTGCCGGATGGCGGACCTGCCATCAAGACAATTGAGTTATCTCCCTGTACCTTTTGTTCTACCTCAATCGTCAAGATATCCGGAAGTTGATCTCTGATGAACAAACAAAGAAAAAAAAATTCATAAAGTAAATGGGTTGTCCAACATTCTGTTGATTTGTTTCTCTTATGTCGTCCGAAATTGTGATGCTGAACGTGAGGCTTTGTAATTGGGCCAACATTAGCTATTCTCAATATGCACTGAAACTTCTCGCCACTTTAGTTCTTGTTGGTTCCAATTCCATTCTTTTGCACAACTGAGAAATTCGTCGTTTTATATCGATAAAATACTTGACAGTTCCTTCGAATATAACATTAATGTTGGGTTACAGTAATGTGAATAGAACAGGTATAAAAAACGAAAGCCCGATTTCTAACTATTGGTAGATCTCAATTCGTTGGCGGGTCATTTTACTGGCGCCAACAAACAACGAAAAGAAGAAGATACCCATAAGAGAGCCCTTTTGAGGACTAGGAAAGCCACGAGGAAAACACCAAGAAAACAAGAAAACACCAACAAGAAACAGGAGGCACAAATGCCAACAGCAGCGACACCTCCCAAAATAAACATCTCAATTCTAACTATTAGTACCAATGTGTACGTTATCTTTTGCCCGCACAAGGGAGCATCGCTTGTAAATAGTCAGTGTTGTATAACTATATTATTTATATGCTACAGAAGTGAACGAAAGTAGTTTTTTTTTAAGGGCGTATCCATATTAATGATTGCTTCTGTATTATCACTGTAATGTTTAATAATGTCTTCACCTCTGATCTAAGCCTAGTCGAAATGCCTTCTAAGTGCTCATTTTTGATCGCTAAAAAGCAGTCACTGTGGCATTGCGTCTCTCTAATTCTTTTTCATAAAGAGATCTGGCGTGGTTTTCAGTATCACAGAATTCCGCGACCGGATAAGCGATTTCAGCACGCACATTAGATAACAAATGACATTTTCCATGGGTGATTGAACGAAGCTGGCTATGGTTACGCTATTGCAGTGGTTTACACATTAAGCTATAGATGAGCAGTGGGTCAACTCAGAATGGCACGGTTCCATCTCCGCTTTTTGGCTGTAACTCGTTACATACTACACACTACTTCTACAAGCCTTCTCTATTGGGTGTCAAAGTATTAAGCAGATTCGGTGTCTAATTTGCAAGTATCACTAAAAAAGAAGAAAATTCTTTGTTCTAAAAGCTATGAACACATGAAACTTCAATCCTCCATTTCTCAAAAGTTGACGGAAGGGAAGTTAGAACCTTGTCATTCTAAGGGGACAATGAGTGAACACAGGTATTTTCTGTGTTCGGATTTGTAATTAGGCTATGGCTCCCTGACGATAACCAAAATGAGCAGC
>OZ007580.1:3005389-3015389 GCA_963931925.1 Onchidella celtica | reverse complement strand
GTCATAGTCGTATCTACAAACTGTACTTTCTGGCCATGATCACCATCAGGGTCTTATCAAAGAAAACTTGTTCACAATATTCAATTAACTCCCGATTACTGCAGGGAAGTTGGCACTTGAAGTTAAACTATCAATATCCAAATCCACTTGGAATTGCAAGAACAATGGATGCAGTCATTTCTGTCTATGACTAACTTGCCTACTTGCTAAAAAACGGTCATCAAAAGGGTTGTCACCTTTGTAAATTCATCAGCGTGAAACTGTGTACGATGTTGGGAAATTTGAAATGATAAAGGACTCCAACAGTGAATATAATCTGAGTGTCTTTCACCCACGAAAGTTGTCACTCCTCCTGATAAATGCCCAGAAAATCAGTACTTTTTTTTTGTTGCTGAATCGATAGCACATGTAGGTATTGTTTCACAGCAGGTTTCCTCAAATTACCAGTCATCTGTAGCGGAATTCAGACACCGTGTCTACAAATGTAAATCAACTTTTGTATTTGGCGGCGCAGTGTAGGCTACAGGCTGTTATCCGACTGTCCAAATACTTTTCTGACAGTCTTTCACAAATTCACTCACGTTGTGTGAACTACAGCACTCTTGTCAAAGGCTGACCGCCCAGCTCGCTGCGGCTCCTCTTGGAGTTGTCTGTGATTCCCTCCGTCGGCAACATTTCTTCTGTCTCACTCTCCTTCTCTCTCATTCCACACGGGATTGGCATGCACGCGCATTCCTGACTTGTTCATATCGTCACTACTTCACGCTGGTGGCATATATCATTTTTGACACTTTTGGGATATTTAGAAAAAATCTGTTTCTTTTCCTGTCATTTGGTAACCTTTGTCATTATGATTCTCTTGTATTATAAACATTTTCCTATCGGCGCATTTCTTTTTCTAAAATATTATCTGAAAGTACTCACTAGGTCAAAATATGGCAAAAAGAAAACGTATGTAAACAAAGCCTCGCTAAGAAATAACATAAAGACAACACAATCAAACACAAAGGAAAAGGAAAGACAAACCAAGCTTTAATCATCATCTTCTTCTTGTTCTTCTCATTCCCTCCTCCTTCTTCTTCTCTTTTTCCTTCTTCTTCTTCACTATGATCATCGTTCGTTTTGTTTGATTCTTTCTTTATTAGAAAGTAATAATAATAATAATAATAATAGTTCGTCCATCAGGTATGATGATGACCTTAACAACACCAGAAGAATAAAGAACAGAAATTGTTGAGAATTTCAACACATGGACAATAAAGAGAAGTAAAGGACACAGAGGACAGAATGGAAAGACTGTTCTTTCATGACTTATGGCTTCTCATGTGACTGATAAGTCCTATTTTTGCCCTGCAGACCCTTCCGCATAAATGACAAGAGTGCTCCGTTGGTTCAGTACCACTGGGCCTTTTCTTGCGCCGTTCTCTTTTTTTGATAGCCTGCTGGACTCTGTCAGCTTCCCATGCTTTGCTGCCTCTGGTAAGGGCCGGCCTCCAATTTGCACGATCAAGCGAGAGCTTTTCCCACTCACTCACATCAATAGCAAAGGCCTTCAGTGATTGCTTGAGAGTGTCTTTGTAACGTCTCTTTGGGGCCCCAACATTCCTCGTTCCATTGGAGAGCTCAGAGAAGAAGATTTGCTTAGGGAGTCTGGAGTCGGGCATTCTGACAACATGTCCTGCCCAACGTAGCTGAATTTTTTTCAGGTGGCAGAAGATGCTCAATTCCTTGGCACGATTGAGGACCTCAGTGTCTGGAATTGTATCCTGCCATTTGATCCTTAGGATCTTTCTAAGGCAGGCCAGATGAAAGTGATTTAGCTTTCTGGCATGCGACTGTCCAGGTTTCAGCCCCATAGAGTAGGGTGGGAAGGACCACAGCATTGTACACTTTCAGCTTAGTGTCTGTGCGAATGCCGGCAACATCCCACACTCTCTTTCGAAGCCTGCCAAATGCAGAGCTGGCTTTGCTGATTCTTGAGAGAATTTCAGTATCAACACGAGCCGCGGAAGACAGTGTACTGCCAAGATAGGTGAAGTTCTCCGACACCTTCAGAAGACTGTCATGGACTTTGATATTTGGGGTCACAGGATACTTGTCGTCTGGAGTAGGCTGATGGAGCACTTCCGTCTTCTTTGTGCTTATTGTGAGGCCAAAGTTGTCACAGGCACTAGAGAACTTATCAACACAGTTTTGCATGCTATCCTCATCGTGTGCCAGAAGTGCACAATCATCAGCAAATAGTAGGTCACAGACTTGAGTACTTTTGGTTTTGGTTTTTGCCTGAAGTCTCCTGAGGTTGAATAGACTGCCATCAGTTCGGTACTTGATGCTTACCCCTTGAGGAGGAGAGCTAAAGGCTTCTTGTAGCATTGCAGAGAACATGATGCTGAACAGAGTTGGGGCTAAGACACAACCCTGTTTTACCCCATTTGTGACAGCAAAGGGCTCTGAAACACTGCCGTTGCTTTTGACTGCAGCTTGCATGCCATCATGAAACTGGCGCACTATTGTGATGAATTCGGGTGGACACCCAAACTTTGCCAAGATTTTCCAGAGGCCTTCACGACACACTGTGTCAAATGCGTTTGTGAGGTCAACAAATGTCATATACAGCGCTTTATTTTGTTCCATGCATTTTTCCTGAATCTGTCTGGCAGCAAAAATCATATCCGCCGTTCCCCTCTCTTTACGAAAGCCACATTGGCTCTCGGGAAGCAAGTCATTTGACGAGAGGTGATCAAGAAGGCGATTCAGAGGCATTCTTGCCAATATTTTGCCAGCAATTGAAAGTAGAGAGATTCCCCGATGGTTGTCACAGACTTGGCTGTCCCCTTTGTTTTTGTACAGATGGATGATTGAAGCATCTTTGAAGTCCTGTGGCAGCTTCCCTGCTTTCAACATATGATTGAACAACTCGGTCAACCTTTCAATAAGCTTTTCTCCACCGAAGGCATACACCTCAGCAGGAATTGAATCCACGCCTGGTGAATTGTTAAAGGACATCTGATTTGTGGCAGTTCGGGTCTCATTTGCTGTGAATGGCTTGGCAAGAGCTGCATTAATAGGATTCTGAGGGAGGCGGTCAATGGACTCAGTATTTATATTTGATGGCCGATTTAGCACACCTCCGAAATGTTCTGCCCAACGCTGAATTATGGCATTCAATTCAACAATGCGTGTTGAACCATCTGACGCAAGAATTGGCGTAGTGCCAGAGCGGGATGGTCCAAACACAGCTCGGAGGCTCTCAAAGAACTTTCTAGTGTTGTTTGTGTCGGCATATTTCTGAGTTTCTCTTACTCGCTCTTCTAGCCAGTCATTTTTCATTTTCCTCAGCTTCTTCTGGAGTACACCCTTACATGCACGCAGTGCATCAGCTTTTGCTGTGGAAGAGGGGTCACTGCAGTGAGCTTGGATGAGACTATTTTTTTCTTTGATGAGCACTTTGATTTCACTATCATCATCATTGAACCAGTCCTGGTGCTTGCGGACAGGAAAACCAACTGTGCTGCTGGCACAAGAGTGTACAGTCGTATTTAGGTCAGTCCAGCTCTGTTCAATGTTCTCAGAGTCAAAAGTCACGCAATCCAATTTTGAGGAGAGTTCTGATGAGAGCTCGCTCTGTTTCTCAGCTGAGCAGAGTTTTGAAACATTTAGGCGTTTAGGTGGCGCTTTCCCTTGAGGGCGTCTATTGCGCCTCAATGTTAGTCTGAGCTTGCAAACAATGAGTCTGTGGTCAGTTCCACACTCGGCACCACACATCGCCTTTGTTACAAGGACATCCTCTCTGTCAGTCTTCCTCACAATGACATAGTCTATGAGATGTCAATGATTTGAGCGGGGATGCATCCATGGCGTTCTGTTTCTCACGGGGAGACTAAAATTTGTGTTGGTAATGAACAGGCCAAATTCAGCGCACAAAGTAAGTAAGCGCAACCCATTGTTATTGCATGAACCAACTCCATGAGGGCCCAAAACATTTGGCCACGCTGAGATTTCGGAGCCAACCCTAGCATTGAAGTCCCCCAAGAGAATCAGCTTATCAGCTGCCGGGACAGAGCATATGACAGATTCTAGATCAGAATAGAACTTGTCTTTGGCTTCATCTGGGTTTGTCATGGTGGGCGCATATGCGCTAATGAGGGTGGCTGACTGGCTTTTCCCAACTGGGATCCTGAGTGTCATTAGCCTGTCATTTATTTCAATTAGCATGGACTGCAAGTTTCTGACAAGGTCATTTTTAATTGCAAACCCAACACCATGCTGTCTCGGTTCGACTGCACCCTTGCCTTTCCAGAAGAAGGTGTATCCACCACTGAGCTCTTTGAGTTGGCCACTATCAGGGATTCTGGTCTCACTGAGTGCCACTATGTCCAGGTTGTACCTGCTGAGCTCAATGGCAATAAGTGCAGTGCGTCTTTCCGGGTTGTTTGAGTTGTCCTGTAGTGTGCGTATATTCCAGGCTCCTAGCCTGAGTAAGCTGACTTTCTTTTTGTTTCGACCGCAAAAAGGGATCCCCACTGGTCGCGGTATACCAGTCAGGGTGATGTGAAGTGGGCTTTCTTTAGGGCACCTTTTCTAGCCCCTTCCTCAGTTGAGGTGAGCAGTGCTATCCTTAAATAAGGCTGCTCAGCTACTGTGGGTGCTGCCTCCCCACGCCTCCACTTCAATCGACGATGAAGCGACCATAGCCCACAGCCACCAACGTGTAGGTCTGTGCTAACAGCTTCCAGTCTATCCAAACCTGCTGCCACCGCACTCGCCCATCGCCGTTGGAATTTTGAGAGGAAAGAAGACGAGACAAAGATGAAAGAAGACGAGGTGAGTGTTAAGACTGGCGCAAAGAATTTGTTTTTAGTGAGAAAGAGCTGCGCAAACATCAGACTCACTCTCTCGCCTGGACACAACTTATCCAAGTGGCAAGACAGGGTCAAGACGACTGGAAATGTATCCAGGTGCAGGAGGATGCCAGAGGGACAGTCATATTGCCTGACCGGCTGCCTGTAGGCTACTCCACAGCCTCGCAGTCCCAACTGACTAGGGTGAAAGACCCAAACCAAAGGACACCAATACTGGTGGATGCTCTGTGTCACGATATCCAGGCCAGAGTGACGGTATATTGCCATCTGCCCTATCAATCAACCACTGGCCTGCTGCCGCCAGCTTCGAAGCTGCGTCCGGGAAGTTTGCTCAATTCTTCGTCTGTGATTTAGGCAAACAAGCCTATGACCACACCGCTACCGGGGGCCAATATGAAGGACTCAAGTAGTGAGGGTCACATTGTGCCCTAGCATGTGGCCGTTGGGTTAGATGGAACCTCCTCCGCCCTGGCCGTTTGCACCGACAGGTGCACGCCCACTGATACCATGCTAGCGTACCAGTTCATGAAACAGGTTGTACTGGATTACATGTTACCAGTAGCAGATTTTTCTGACCTGACATATAAGAAAGTACTTATTAGAAAGTAATTATCATAAAAATCCTCTAAATTTTGTCTTTCTCGTTAACTGGGAAAGAAAACACTCTACAAACACTACATTCGTTTCATTTACAGCATGAGAATGTTCCAATTAAAGAAATAGAGCATTCTATAGTGTCACTTCTTCCCTGATCAAATACTATTCAAACATTATTTCACAAATTAAAATGCAATCAGAAGTGAGGGCTTGTGTTTAATTTATCTAGTACTTTTTTTTCTTTTCCTAATGAGTTAGTCATTATCACAGCAATTCAGTTGACGAAAATCTAATTTGACTGAAGAGTTTGATTTAGCAAACCCAGCCACAGATTCACTCGACTGCTCCGTGCTCTCTGACATAAAATCACTAGTGGTGTATAACACAATTTAATTTGTGTGTCATTACTATTAAAACTTCATGTGGCAGCTCGATATCCCTTGTGACCTGAAGACCAAATATTAGACATCAAATTATCATCTTACGTTGTAATGGAACCGGATCGGTGGCTAAATGTGGTCGATGAACTTGCACGAAATCATATTAGAAAGGAAGTAAAGCCTCCAATTTGATCATGAAAGACTTTTTTACCGCTCAACCTTAAATTCTACAAAATATATTATTATGCACTGGAAAACGTAAAAATGTACGTGGGCATCATTTAAAAGGCTTTGAAATTCGTTTTATTTTTAATACTGTCGTTGATTTTGGGTCACAGTTAAATGGAACACAAGAAAGTGTTTCGACATTTTGAGTCGGAAAAAAAAAAAACCCTCTTTGTAATAAATAAGAATTGTGAAAAAGCTTGATAAGTACCACAAAGCATTTCAAACAAGTGGTCAAATTGTGAATTTGTTATATTCCTTGTACATACTAAAAAATCTCCAGTTTTTTTATCAGAAAATGGAGATAGTATAAAAAAGAACTAATGTTGCGATGTGTGTGCTGTTGTAATTTTTCTTCGCATTTCAGAATACAGTATCACGTTTCTTGTGTGTGTTGAAACTCATCAATCATTAGATTTTGTTCAGGCAGAATTATAATCATCTACTCAGTTTGAGCTACGCTCTGCACAAGTAACTTGTGTACATGGGAACAAATACATTAAATAATTGTCATTACTACCAGCAGACCTAACAGATTGGGGACACAGTAGTCTAGAGGCAAGGTGCTCGCCTCCTATGCCCAAGATACCGGGTTCGATTCCCGGCCGGTGCAGACATATTGACATTGGGGGAGGGGGAGGGGACGGAGGGATTCCTGTCCCTGAGCTTATGGTAGGGTGATCGCGCACTTAGTCTTCAGGGATAGGATAAAGACGAAAAATTCAGATGGCCGGTGTGCACGATGCGCACGGTAAAGATACCTTGGCAGTTGAAAGTCGAGTAGAGCAGGCCGAACAAGTAGTGAACCTCCTAAAACAAAGACCTAAACACCGAACAGATTTCGATTAATACTTGTGGCAACAATTCTGTGGTTTGTTTCCTATCTCATCTTTTACTTTGTTTAGTTAAGTCAGCTCAGAATCTTGTATTATGGTTCTACTTTGACAGTCAGTCTCTCAAGTTAAGAAGCAACTGAGGAAATTCCTGCTACCTGCAGTGATGCCTCAATGATGCAAGTCACGGGAGTTTAGCTTTGTAATGCAAAGAAATGCAAAAAGGGATAATTCGTCACTGACCAAATCAGTGTGAAACTGCCACTGTCATTTTCGTCTCTTCACAAGTTGCATTTCACGGTGTACCCGGTGACTTTTTTTCTTTCAAGACAGTTTAAAGCTATTGATTATAGGCCCATTGCGAATGACGTCACATAGAGTATTTGTTTTGTTCTTCCGACGCCTAAGATTGCCGATGGATCAGCTGACGAGTGTAACTTCGAGATATGTCTAAGCGGTTAAAATGCCTGCTGGTTGCATTGCAGTTGACTGTTATGACAGGGGTGGAAAGGATGGATCCAAGCTGGTCAGCTTCCCTTCCATCCGTGTAAATAAGGCTCAAGAAGTGAAAGAATTGACCGAACGTCTCCCATGTGCATGTACATACGTGCCATTTTTCACTGTAGCGAACTAATTTTAGCTCGCCGCCGGTTGGTTCGCGACTCCTGAAGTGCTCGCAGTGCAAATCAGCTAACGAATCAAAACCAATGCTACTATCGCCATGGTTATCCGTCGGTCGTTACAACAAAGATGGCCAATATGCGCAATAGGCCTGTAGTCTGATCACCTTGCATAATAAGTGACACAGGGGCTTGAAGAGGCAGACAGTGAACTGCAGTCTTTGTGGTCTCGTGAATTCTGCGTGACACAATATTATAAAACCACAAAAAAACTGTGGGGTTGCAGCAAGGCTCTATGCCAAGTCATGCGAGGCTTTGCTACATACAACTTTTTACCTTTTTGCCAATTATTGACTATGCTTGACACATCAGAGATTGGTCTGTGGATTAAAGATTTAATCAAATTTCGGCCTGTTCAGGAAGAAGATTGAACTGGTCATTTTAAAACGATGCAATTAGTTTCCAGTTCTAATCATAGTATTTTGAAGACATTCATTCTTCAAGAGTTACCTCGTTAATAAAAATTACAATTGAAGTATCGCTGTTGGACTAGAACTCCCATGATGGCCGCCTTCAATACCAGCACATTGGAAAACTACCAGTGTTGTGTTCAGCAGGAAAAAGAGCCACAAGAAACACTGAGAAAACCACTGGTCAATGACGACTTATATCTGTTCATCATGTCAATCACTTTAGGCATCATCTGTCAAACAATTACTGTATTCGGAACAGCCGGCAATATAATCAACATCACCGTCTTCATCAAACAGGGATTCTCTGATTCCATAAACATCAGCCTCTTGGCACTGGCCATATCAGATCTCAGTTCACTTCTGACCATCATGTGGAGTAATCTCTGTTTCAGTCCGGCTATAAGAGACTCTGATATACCTATGATAACATATGAAGTTCACCTCATTACTGGCAGCTGGCCACATGTCGTGTTCGCGAGGATCACTGGCTGGATAACTGCATTTATCAGTTTTGAAAGATGTATTTGCGTTATCCTTCCGTTGAAGGTCAAAGCACTTTTCACGCCAAGGAGACACATAATAGCTATGGTTGCTATCTATGCCCTTACTTTAGCTTCTCACTCAATGGCTTATTTCTCAACGGGACTTGCGTGGCTTTTTGACCCCATCAATAACAGAACAATCATCCGTATGACTTATTTGATGAGCGCCGACAATCGTCAGGTTGTAGATTCAATCTCATCAGCCATTAATGGCGCCTTCATGCCCGTGTCCTGTTTCCTGTCTGTTGTCATTTGTACCGTATTTCTAGTGGTCAAACTTAATGAAAAAGCTGCATGGCGAAATTCCAACTCCTCCGTAACAACTCAGACCAAATCCAAGTCACAAGCTTTAGTGGGCAGCCGGGACCAGAAAATTGCTAAGATGATTGTCTTGATTTCTGCCATGTTCATAACCTGTTTCATTCCTGGGGTTGTCACATTTATAGCCGGAATCATAGAACCTGAACTTACCTATGACGGAGTGTATAAGAATATTTACATGGTTACCCTTTCCATTTCTTGTACTACAGAAGTCTTCAATTCAAGTATCAACATATGCATTTATTTCATCATGAGCTCAAAATACAGACAAGCCTTTCTGGCGTTGTTCCGTTGCCAGAAATCACCTACTGGTTGATTTAGAAAGATGGTAAAATCTGATTTATATTTCTCCATATTTCTGAGCAATTTGGTCTACATTCAAGGTGCTAGCCCGGGGTACGGGATTCGATCCCCGGTCGGTATAGGCTTGTTTGAATTTGTTTTTCGGGGGGGGGGGACTCCTGCCCCTGATCCTATGGTAGGTAAGATCGAGCGCCTAGTCTTCTCGGATAAGGATGAAAAACTCGGAGGGCCCGTGTGCACGATGCGCATGTTAAAGATACCTTGGCAGTTGAAAATTGAGAAGAGCAGGCCAAACAAGGCCGCTGCCCGGGCAAAGATCTAATTCCTACTACAAACACAAGAAAAGTGAGGTGTAAATGCCAAGAGCAAAGAACCTCCGAAAATAAAGACCTAAGTAACAATGTTTCAGAATATTGGAAGGCCCTATGCAGCCTTCATTAAATTCTGATTCTGATCTCCAGTTCAACATTCAGAGTAGCGTAACAGTTAGTGCTGACATCTTTGCGATGTTGTGCCGCCTCTCCTTATCTGTAACAGGACAAAATATCCCCTGACCCACCCCGCAATAGCACCCAATGAAAATGCAGTAACAACCTTTCTCCACCCCGGCGCCTGTCTCTGGGCACTGGAATCTGCACACAAGTACAATGACCTTCACAGTCGTGGCCGAATGGCTCACCCGCCAAATAATGTAACCCCTGATGTTTAAAAAGTCGTCGGCCGAAAGCCACAGCAGAAAAACCCATAATAAATAATCCACAGTGCATAATACAAAAGTTATTTTTGTTTTTCTTCTTCTCCTGTGCCAGTGGCGTGTTATTGTGCATCGCTAAATCAGCCAATA
>OZ007580.1:2957889-3000389 GCA_963931925.1 Onchidella celtica | reverse complement strand
ATGTGGTTGCCTTGTTGTTGTTTTTGTTGTTGATGATGATGGTGATGATGTTGACGAGGATAATGATAACGATGATGGTAATGGGATGAAGAGGATGACGATGATGATGGTGATGTTGTTGATGATGTTGATGATGATGATGATCATGTTTTCAATTGCCGAGGTGAAACCGCGGGGACTGATGATGATAGTACTGTTGTTGTAGTAGTTGTTGTTGTTGTTGATATTGGTGATGATGACGGTAACGATGTTGATGACGACGATGATGATGGTAAGAATGATGGTGATGATGATGATGATGACGATGATGATGATGATGATGATGTTGACGCTGATGATGATGACGACGGTGATGATGTTGATGCTGATGATGATGACGACGGTGATGATGTTGACGCTGATGATGATGACGACGGTGATGATGTTGACGCTGATGATGATGACGACGGTGATGATGTTGACGCTGATGATCATGATCATCATCATATTATGTTTCCAGTTGCTGAGGTGAAACGCTGGGGATTGATGATGATAGTACTGTTGTTGGTGTTGTTGATATTGGTGATGATGACGATGATATCGATGATGATGATGATGATGATGATGATGATGATGATGGCATTGGAATGATGATAATGAAGAGGAGGATAAAAAGGGCAAGAGAATACACATGAAACAAGGCCAACTATTTATGTTTTCAACCAGACACGAGCAATCACAGTGAGAAATTGTATTTCACAGTATTCTCTATTGACGTGATCAAATATCACACCATTGTTCATGAACTAAAGCTTGAAAAGGTCACGTGCGTGAGAATGCACGTGCTCAGCTATGTGGGTTTACCAGTACTTGCCACCCTTTACTACAGCGCTACCTTGCACTCATGGTTGACCTCAATCTGAGAAGAAGTTTGTTTCACCAAACCCAGCCTATGTCAATCCAACGTAGATTTTATGTACGATTGGTAGGCTTACAGTAGGGTTGGGTTTCCTATGTCAGATCTATGCAAAACAACTTTCTAGAATTTTTACCAATATAGTGAAATGTATATGGAACTATTTAACTCTACTTGTGAAATTTAAATTGACCAGGCTCTGAATCTCAAACATAAAGAAAATACCCAAATATACCGTGAAATGTGCAAGGTAGCCGTTATCGTGCCGACGTGCTGTAAAACCCAAACCCCAGCACAAATCTACATCAAACCGACGGCGGAGCGATGTCATCGCCAGCGCATCTACGTAGGAATGATGTCATGCCTTTGAACAAACTTAAGGTCAATCTTACTTGCGTCGGACTGACGCCAGGTTGCTGGATGGGAAATTTGTGAGGTTAAGTTAACCGTGATGCAGTGCCCGCCATCACTAATAGCCGCCATATTGTTGGTACTCAAAATGAGGATGTGTGGAAACACGAAACGATATCTTAAAATTTCAGATAAGTGCAAGTTCTTTGACGACGCATGAAACAAAGCAATAGAATACAAAGCAATGTTATTAAATTTTCAGATCTTACACGTTCAAATGTGGAGAATCTGTGAATTATACATGTAGATTACTGGTAGCTTCACATTAAGTGTAGCTCAGCGGTCTACAAAATTATTGTAATCAGGCCCTGCATGCCATGGCGTGGTCTTTTTAGATGACTCCAACAATAGGATGACTGAAATAGCCTCCTGAACTCTGTCATCCGAGAGATAACATAATGAACAAGGATGGAAACAAAATGGCTAAGTCTACCAGTGGAGATTGTCGTATTGTCGACTAAAATGAAAAAGGCAGTCAGCGGAATAACGCTTGGTAACAGTGACGTTAGATACAATAGAATTTCATTACTAACGTTAGTTCTGTCAATAGATCAATATGCGGGGGCAGAAATTTTCTGGTATTTTGACCATTGTAATTTAAGCTTCTGATTGATACAAACACGATTTTCGGATTCTTGAAATCGGTTAATTGAACTTTTACAACATGAAAATCTCATAAAAAGGAAAGTAATAAGACATCTGGAAACCCATTTACCTTTGTCTGTTACTATATGAAAAGATGAATAAAATATACACCTCGTTTTCTAAGCATCAAAACCTTTTTTTTTTATATATATATTATCTATCTATATATTTTGGTAACTCGAAACTTTGAGAGTATTTTACTTTATCATACATCATTTTCCGTAAAATAGAAGAGCGGAGCGGAGGCTGTGGATCCAGTAAAGTCGTGATACACCAAACACTACATTGCAGGTTTTTACAGAGAACAGCAAGTTTTATAATGTTACTGGGCCCTGCAGCTCTTAGGACCAGTCCTGGTCATTAACAATGGATTTATTACCACTAGCCCATCCGAGCAAGGTAAATCTAGCAACTTTCTATTGTGCCAACCTCAACTATAGATTTAAATCTGAGTCACGTTAATAACGGCACTAGGACTGCATGCAAAGCCTAACAGAACTTATTGTTGCACCACAGTTTCACGTCAAACTGGACCGTTGTGGTGAAGATGATGTACTAGCAGCAGTGTGTAAAGAGAGGCAAAGGACGAAAATTCCGATCATACTTTTCGATTTTGCTCGACAAAAATGCGTTGTTATTTTTTTTGTGTGTTTTTGTTGTTGTTTTTTTTTTGCGGGTCAAACAAATTATGTTTCAAAAATATTCAAGAATGAATGTTGTCTAAAATGGACGTGTCCGCGCAATTTGTCGTGAAGACTTGAGACAATCCACAGTTTCATAATTTTAGGTCCGATGCTCACTGCTTTTTAAATGCTTACATGTGTTTACCCTCTAGCTGTATGATTACTGTCACATCGGCACTCTGAACCTTTCTGTCTATGGGATTGTCCGGTTTTATTCGTGAAAGAGGAAGACAGAAATTGTTGTTTTATTGGCCTCAACAGTTATCTGAGGTCACATAAGGAGCATGAAACCAGATAATACCTGTTCGTTCAGAACAATTTCCAAGTAGAACAGACGGCATTCTAAACATTTTTTTAAAGATTTTAACATCTAAGCTTGATCAGACTCGAAACACAGAATGCCGACAAGAACCAGTGCGTCATATTCCGTCCGTCGACCTGCTCGCATATCATCGATGTCAACAACGCAACAATTCGCACCACACCTTTTCATAGTTGAAAGAGAAAGAGTAGTAGTCACCGTGTCTAGACGCGCGCAATTTGCAGATATTATGTGAAAGAAGGAGTGGTTCGTCTTGCAAGTCTCGGATCAGACTCCAACTGACAACTTGTGATCACAGAAAACAGAGCAAGACTCCAATACTTCATAAGATTCTCTGACAAATAATGACGAGGCGTGTGTTTGGCCATTAATAAAGCAAATTCACTGCTCCCCCGGATAAATCAATGGAGTCTATGACAATCAAATTAAATGCCTTATCTTTGCTTTTACATCATATGGCTAGACACGGTATTTTTATCTCCACGCAAATATTTGAAATCTCACCATAATTGGCTGTTCTAATGGCATTATGTTTATCCATACACGCTTAAATATGATTACATTTCCGGCAATGCCCACGTATTATTGTGTTACATCGTGCCTGGCATTAAATTAATGAACATAAGGAAACGGAAACCCCGATTCCCTCAAGAAAGTTTTCTACACTCAGATTAATTTACTTTCCTCAGTAGCTAGAGCCTGTTACATAATTCTAGTTGGCTCGCGCTGGCGCAAGTGGAATACACAGATGTGATTTTTAAAATTTGCGTTTCGATCACCCTTGTCATACTTTTTACTTCTTTCACCTTTCACCTTTCACATAGGCGTTGTTCATCCACTGCAGGGTGTAGCCCCCCCCCCCTCCGATAATGATTTCCATCCTTCTCTGCCTGATGTTTTTCCTCATCCATGATGTTTCTCGTCTCTGTTTTATGTCACCTTGCCATCTTCTTCCTGCATGTCCTGGCCTGTTCTTCTTCTCCTTGTCCTTGGTTGCCATTCAGTGCAGCGTTTTGTCCACCGAGTGTCATTCATCCTTCCCAAATGTCCGTCCCAATTCCACTTTTGATGTAGTATGAATTTTACTATTTTCATTACTGCTGCTTGTTCGCGTATTTCACTTTTTAAAATTACTTTTTACTTCTACTCGAAGAACATACGTCTTTTGTTCTGGTTCAAAATGTCGGAACTCTTTCTTCTGTTGAACTACGTGGTGGCTCAAAATCAATGAAAGCAGTCAAAATGTAGCGAATTTGAAGACCTTTTTAAATATGCTTACGTAAACCTTTATGTCTTTCTTTGGGTAATAATGATGAAATTTAAGGCTCAGCGGTTAAAAAGCCTTTCGGAATTACCTTGGAGGCCTTACATTATGATATAATGCCAGGGGTTCTCAGATTATTACATTTCTGTCTCACAATACGGTTTATCTGGCCAGTCAATGATTTACTGAAGTAAATTTTTTATATTTGTATTTGTATTGTCACGATCACATGCGTGAAGATGGTCACGACCACGTGTGTGATGAGTACCTAACTTATTTACCTTTTAAACCCAGCTAACAAGCCAAGCAAGCAGACCAGCGATCAACGGACACATGGAGTGAGATTTAAATTAAACGACATTTAATTATAAATGCATGACAAAACTTATGTCAAAACATTAAACTCATGATAATCACATACATAATCACAAAAACAGAGATATTTCAAATTTACTCTTGGGGATCATGGCTATTCTCTATTCCCCGTTTCACATCTAGATCTAATCCCTCTGTCTATAAACTTAACTACGTATACTTAATAGTCTCTGTCAACAGCTGCCCTCCTCGTTGATGCAGTTTCACGTCTCCAGAGTTCACACGATCCTTTCTAGATCTCTAACTTCGACGATAAAAGGGGAAACAGACGCCCCTGGCTTCTCACAAATAAGAACACACAGTTCACACCCGCCATCGTAGATTACTTGTTCCTTGAGGGGTTCTCGACATCCCGTCCTCAAAGACTCTTCTTCTGCAAACACACTGCACACCGACGGTTCACACCCGCCATCGTAGATTCACGAGCTTCTGATGGGTTCCCATCCTATCATCAGAACTCCTCAACTTCTGGTCCCCATGGCACGATCTTCCACTTGTCGCCCGGACCGATTAAATTCTTCTTATTGGGAAATACATGTGAACATCATGGATCCCTCACACACCTAACACTTCTGGTCCCCACTGGCACGACCTTCCACTTGTCGCCCGGACCGATAAATTCTGCGTCTTCCTTTTAGGAATGAATAACTTGGGAACCTTCATAGATTCCTCACATACATAACACCCCTGGTCCCCATGGCACGACCTTCCACTTGTCGCCCGGACCACTTCTCGCTGCGTCTTCCTTTAGGAACGAATAATTTGGGAACCACGTGTGTCGAGCTTCTCCTCTACTTATACTCCCGAGGTTTTTGCACACGCGACTAGTTTAAAGCGAGTCGTGTGTATCTATCCACGCTCGTCAACAATGTTAAAAACCGTGTTTTCCCCTGCTAAGCTCACCCCCCTTAGACTCGTGGCGCACAAGGCCACCGACCTTCCTCGTGATATTTAATCTTTCATGCTCGACAACAACTTTAAAAAACTCCCCTTCTCCCCTAGTAAGTTTACCCCCTCTATACTCGTGGCGTACAAGGTCATCAACCTTAATCGTGACAGTATACTTCTTTAACCCCATTTGGGAAATTTGTCTGAGTGTCATTGCAACCCAGTTACAACTGGAGCAGGCACGTCGTCGCCACAGTGCAGCGCCAGTATGTACTGAAAAAGAAACGGTACAGGAAACGTCAAAACCCTTCAAGTAGTGAAGCAGAAAGAGTTTTCATGCATAAGGAAAATGCCGTTTCCGTACACATGGAAACATCCTATCTTGTACAACTTGACGGATTTTTTAACGTTTCTGTTTCCGTACGCATGAAAATACAGCTTTAGGATTAGGTTTGGCTAACTTCCTTACTCACTTATTTAGTGCCGTTATTATCTTGTCACACCAGGTCATCCCCTGTCTCCAGCCTCCATAAGATTGACCAGTTACCACAATAACTTATCGCTGGCGAAATGGACGTGACGATGTACTCCGAAACTGACCACGAACTGGCCAAAACTTACATATTATTCTGTATGTTCTGGCTCCATGGACCAAATAGCCACCACCATGAATCATTGATTTCTTTTCTTTTAGTCTGACCATGTATGCATTTACTTAGCTTTACCATAACTCTGTGAAGACTATAAAGATCTACCTACGAGCTCCGATACAAGAAGATTGGGAAACTATCTACTGAACGGAAAAAAAGTGCGGAGTCAGCTTACGATAAAACAAAGTACCTGGCCAACAAATTCTACGTCAGTTCGAATTTATACATAGGACTGAAATCAATTTGGTCATAGGAATGACATAGTTCCGCTGATTACGACATCGCGCCGCCCTTAATTTGATATAAAAAAATCCGTCCATCTGGTAATCCTACCAATTTTGGGGAAATCCTGCATAAATCTATGTCATATTGGCATGGGAATGATTCATAGTCAGGCTGACGGGGGGTTGATGGCTGGATTACAGCAGCAGATTATAAAATTAAAATTCTGAGAAACAGCAAAGAGAAAAGCCATGAAACTAAGCTCGTGTCTGTGTTATCCATTCTTTGGTCTGGATTGGATTTGCTGGGAATCTCCACCCATCCGGCCACTGTACAGATGGTCTGGTTTAGTTTAGTTTGTCTGAAGCGAGACCTAGGCCCCTCTCAGGCCACAGAAGTTTGTGTGTCTTAAAAACATTACTTGCGATCAATTGGGTTGGACAACGCCCTTACAGGAATTTGAACCAGGCAACTCTCCCATCTACTCCAAAGTCTCCAACGATTAGACCACCCCATTTCACAGGGCAAAAATATTGTTTTGTATCACAGCAGGAATTTTCCACGGGTAGTCTTAAAAGAGATGGGAGGAGACAATACCCCAGAATGGACGAGCTTGAGGTTGAGCGATACAATCAGGAGGTCAGAAAACCCAGAGGATTGGAGGATGTTGGTTGCCAGATCACCTGTGGTGTCCCAAACGGTCCACAAGACTGCGGGATTGGGAGAGAGAGAGAGAGAGAGAGAGAGAGAGAGAGAGAGAGAGAGAGAGAGAGAGAGAGAGAGAGAGAGAGAGAGAGAGAGAGAGAGAGAGAGAGAGAGAGAGAGAGTCTTAAAAGATACATGGAAAATAACAATTCTACAGTCTATGAAATGACAGACTCTATTAGAAAACAAACACAGCATTCCAAGCGTTCGTGCAGGTCTATGATGACAGAACGTGTTGAAATACATGATCTGAGCGTTGATGAGAGAAAGCCCGACGTCAAAGTAAGAAATCAGTGCACTGCGGCGACAGGGGCACGTTGATCTAGAGGCAAGGTGCCCGCCTCTCATGCGGAAGGTGCCGGGTTCGAATCCCGGTCGGTGCAGGCAGGTTGAAATCTTGCGATTTTTCTAATACTTTCCTGTCCATAATCCTATGGTAGGTAGGATCGAACATCTAGTCTTCTCGGACAAGGACGAAAGACTCGGAGGGCCAGTGCGCACCTACAGATACCTTGGCAGTTGGAAATCGAGAAGAGCAGGCCGAACAGACCGCTCCCCGGGTAAAATGTAAAAGACAAAACGTATCCCTCCCCTCCCTCCCCATCACTCCTACCTCCGCCCCCCCCCCCGAAAAAAACCACCTCCGACCGGCGCTGCACTTGGTAACTGGACTGCGGTGACACTTACGGCAAATATACGTCAGTGTTATGAAAGCAGGCATAATTCTCAGAAATCACTATAGTTCCCGGCAAAAGAAAATGGTCTCTCTCTCTCTCTCTCTCTCTCTCTCTCTCTCTCTCTCTCTCTCTCTCTTCTCTCTCTCTCTCTCTCTCTCTCTCTCTCTCTCTTTCTATCTCTCTATTTCTACAAGATCACGGTCATCATCAGTACGTCAGACAATCAATAAAAGCTCTTTAACAAACAGGTCTCTGTCATGGTCATCTAACGAAACAAAAACATGAAAGAGACCTCTGGTCCACGTACATACCAGGAAAAGATGGCAAAAATGCCAAGCAAAATGAGGTCACCACTATTATATATAGCCAATCCCATCAGCGTGAGTCCCATGTCTACGTTACTAGTTCTCATCAATACATAGGGCATTGGTCTGTAGGCAGATACGTTCATCTTCTCTACGTTGCAATTCTATAATCACTGGACAGCGAGACAATCTGTTTCGGCTCCTTTTCGCGTCTCTGTGTGAATGGTCATGAGAAACAGACGAAACCATCTCGAAAATGATCTTCGTTTGGCCCATAAACAATCATGCTTAAATCTGAACGAGCCTGTCATTTTCATTCTTATTCTACTTCTTCTTCTTCAAGTGCCGGATCTTGAACAGATATCGACGATCATGGTTCGCCACTCATTCCTCCGCTCGGATGCTCTAAAAAAGCCCATATAGTTCCTGGTTTTTCCCTGTCGCCCATCTGTTCAGACTCTCTAGATAATTATGTTATTCTTTGTCTACTTCCGCTTTTTTTTTTTATGCCCTCTTTTTTTCCAGTTAGAGCAAGGTGTTCAAGACCCTGGTGTCGATTCAGGTGTCCCATGAAATGCAATTAACCAGAGAAATTAACCAGAGAATCATAAAGCGCGGTACGGAATGAGGAGGCCTAGAAACAGAAACAAAACACGACGACGCGCAGAGAGACGATGGACAGATGATACTGTGCAGACAGGTTGACAGGCATGGACAAGACGGAGGGAAAACAGAGAAGAATGGAGATGATTGGTGGAGGGCTACGTTCTGCAGTGGAAGGACAAGGCATAATAAAACTAAAAAACAGAACAGACAGAGGAGAATAACAATAACTAACATCTCCAAACATGGTTGGAAGGAGGTCAAAATAACATACATTTTGTACCACTTTGTTGTAGGTAACTTGGTTGTGGTGTTGATGGTAATGGTGATGGCGGCGGTGGTTCTGTTGGTTATGGTTGTGGTTGTGGTTGTTGGTTGGTTTGGTGATGGTAGAGATGATAATGGATTAATGGTGGTGATGGAGATGGTGATGATGGTGGTAGTGACGATAATGTTGATGATGATGATGAGGAGGAGGAGGGTAAAGAAGATGCCGATATGCACCATAATGATGCTGAGTTTGGTGAAAATCTTGATGACTGTGGTGATGAGAACTATGGAGATAATTATTATGATGATGCTTCCTTAGGCCAATGAACATATATTCCCAGGAACATGTTGGCTTATTGAAAGTACCAGAATAAGCCCCGTATATTATAAATGATAATGACAGAAAACGTAAAAAAAAAAAAAAAAGATTATATTAATAGGGGATATCTTGGCGATCTGGCGATGTTTGAATAACGTGGTGAATGTCTTAGATAAGTCTTTATATAGATTACACTCAGGCAAGGGTTCCCAAGCGTTGGGAAGGACATGCTCTCCTACAGCCTTTACCAAAGGGGCTCATCCACCCAAAAAATGGGTGATCCAGTAGAATAAAAATGAGCGTCTTAAAAATGTCTTTAAATACATCAGAAGATTATGGAAAATCTGCTTATTTTCAAGATCACTTTAGTGGGCATGGTTATCTGACATATTTTCCTCAGTGTTGTCAGATATCAAAAAGGATGCGTAGATTACGGTTTCCATAAGGTGCAATTTCAAAACATTTCTTTTTTGTTCGTTTTTGGTCTTTTTTTTTTTTCGGCTCCGAAAATGCAGGACTTTTTTTTTTTTTCAGCCCAAAGCAGGCGCAAGTAACCGATAAGTTGTAAGTAAAGAGCCAATATCAGATAAGAGTGATTGTACTGCAATTCTTGAACCAAATACCGATTCCGCCTAAGATACCTCACTCCATTCCTCACTGTGACTACCCCAGTTTAGCTCATACCAATAAACTAGAATGGGATGAACCCACATGTTTTGTTATGGGTCTGAGCCGAAATATTTTCAAACGTGGCGGGGTTAAAATGCTGAATAGTGGATGACAATGTTAGCTTAAGTCAGGGGTGCTCAACCCTTATTGACATAGGATCTACTTTTACATTTCCCGGCCTTTGGAGATCTACCAGTCTGGCGAAGCCCTGAAACAAAAAATAGAAGAAACCGAACCTATGCTGGTGTGCCTATCGGCATTATTCACTGTCACGATCACGTGCGTGAAGATTGTCACGACCACGTGTGTGATGTGCACTTAACTTCTTTACCTTTCAAACCCAGCTAACAAGCCAAGCAAGCAGACCAGCGATCAACGGACACATGGAGTGAGATTTAAATTAAACGATATTTAATTCTAAATGCATGACAAAACTTATGTCAAAACATTCAATTCATGATAATCAAACATACAATCATAAAAACAGAGATAGTTGAAATTCACTCCTGGGGATCATGGCTACTCTCTACTCCCCAACTCACATCTAGATCTAACCCCTTTGTCCATAAACTTAATTACGTATACTCAATAGTCTTTGTCAACAGCTGCTCTCCTCGTTGATGCAGTTTCACGTCTCCAGAGTTCAAACGATCCTTCCTAGATCTCTAGCTTCAACGATAAAAGGGGAAACAGACGCCCCTGGCTTCACACAAACAAGAAATCACAGTTCACACCCGCCGTCGTAGATCACGAGCTCCTGAAGGGTTCCCATCCCGTCATCAGGACTCCAATTTCTGCAAACACATAGCACACAGACGGTTCACACCCGCCATCGCAAATCACGAGCTCCTGAAGGGTTCCCATCCCGTCATCAGGACTCCTTAACTTCTGCAAATACATAGCACACAGACGGTTCACACCCGCCATCGCAAATCACGAGCTCCTGAAGGGTTCCCATCCCGTCATCAGGACTCCTTAACTTCTGGTCCCCATGGCACGACCTTTCACTTGTCGCCCGGACCGATAAATTCTTCTTATTGGGAAATAAATGTGAACATCATGGATCCCTCACACACCTAACACTTCTGGTCCCCACGGCACGACCTTCCACTTGTCGCCCGGACCGATACTTTCTGCGTCTTCCTCTTGGAATGAATAATTTTGGGAACCCCGTGTGTCGAGCTTTTCCTCCATTTATACTCCCGAGGTTTTTGCACACGCGACTAATTTAAAGCGAGTCGTGTGTATCTTTTCACGCTCGTCAAATGTTAAAAACCGTGTTTTCCCCTGCTAAGCTCACCCCCCTAGACTCGTGGTGCACAAGGCCACCGACCTTCCTCGTGATAGTAAACTTTCATGCTCTTCAGCAACTTTAAACTCCCCTTCTCCCCTACTAAGTTTACCCCCTCTTCCTTAATCGTGACAGCACTTTAACATACAACTTAGAATCTTAGATACAAAATGCAGTGAACCAAAAACATATTTTATTTTGATAACACATTTTTTACCTATATATATATATACCTCGCGGGTGTGTCCTACATTCATCCCTCTATCGACTGCCAAGCACTTGAAGATTGACCGGTAGATCGCGATCGACTGTACTGGTTGAGCACCCCTGGCATAAGTCATGTATCTAGTACTTGGGGAGACAAAGAAACACAAACACACAAAAATCGTCAAGCATTTGAGTGAAGTAAACCCAAATTATTATATATTCTTCCGTGGAAATCGGCTTTACAGCGGACTTGAGGCCACGACTGTCGGACGTGCTGCGCTCCTAGAATCCAAGTTTGGCGCTGGCAGACCATAAGTACCCGGATTTGTTCAATATTCTGCGATTTTTTTTATTTGCTTTTGTTTTCATTATTTGTTTAATTTTCTCTCATGTACATCCTGAATAAGAGAATTATACCCAAAGCTTGATTTGTCTTTCCTTTACCTTTATAGGTTTTTTTTTTATATTGTCACTGAAGTAACAAAACAGCTTGTAACATCGCTGTTTCTCTCTAGGCTGGACTATTGTAACATACTGCTAAGTGGTCTTCCAAAAAGTAAAATCAATAAGCTTCAGTTAATCCAAAATAATGCTGCAAGACTAATAACAAGAAGAAAAAGGATAGATCACATAACACCAATATTTAAGGAGCTCCACTGGCTACCTATTGAGCAGCGAATAAAATATAAATTGGCTTTATTTTGTTATAAATGTGTCAACAACATGTCGCCAGAGTATATTTCAGAACTTATAGAACTGCATCGCCCTGCAAGAGCATTAAGATCATCTTCTGACAACCTTAGACTAAAAGTACCCGTAGTGAACCTAAAAAGTTTTGGTGAAAGGGCTTTCAGCCATGTTGGGCCCAGGGTGTGGAATGAGATTCCTTTAGATGTCCGCAGTTCGCAAGTATTTTCACAGTTTAAAAGGATGTTAAAATGTCATTTGTATGAGAGTTTCTAGTCTATGTAAAAGCTATCTATTATTATTATTATTATGTGTGTATCAATGTGGGTTGTGTGTGTGAGTTTACCCATGTATTTTTTGACATGTTTCTGTAAAGCGCATAGAGCATTTTTGTAATGGATATGCGCTATATAAATGCCATCCATTATTATTATTATTATTATTATTTCTTACTCGAAGATCTTTGCTGCATACAACTTTCCCTTTTTGCGACACGTTGACATTGCGACAGTAAGTGCACCTTGTGATTCAAACATGGGAGGCAAAAATTGCAAACGTTGGAAATCTATATTCACTGCTATATCAAAGCTATATCCGAGACACAGGATGCCGAAAAGGATCAATTCGTCTTTTTCCGTCCCGAAGACTTGGGCGCGTATCATCCATGTCAACAATGTTACAATTCGCACCACCCGTCTTTATAATCGAACGAAAAAGAGTTATACTCACAGTATTTATACGCGCGCAACTTGTGGACATATATTGGAGAAGGAATGGTTCGTCTCGGTATTCTGTGTGTAGGGCTGTAGCTTATCTTTAAATCACCAGATGCGCTTAGCAAATTGCCTTGAGATAAGACAATTATGTAACCATGCAAACGCCTTGCTTTTGTGGTGAGAGTCTGCCATTTTGTGGAATGGCACGGTATGCTCCAAATGTTTAAATTACATTAACGTTTTAACAAGAGACACACTACTGAATGGGGCCATAAACACTCATTGTCGGTACATCAAAAAGTACTTCATTATAGAATGCGTTCTTATATGAATACTCCTTTATACTAGTTGGCCCGCTGTCACAGATGCAATTTTTAAAGTTGAGTTTCGATGACCAATAAAATGTAAACTGAGGTCCACAAAGAAATTTCCTGACATACTTTTTAATTCTACAGAAGAAAATGCTTCTTGTTGTTGTTTGTTTGTTGTTGTTTCGGCTCAAAATGTTGAAACACTTTCTTCTGTTCAACTAGTTTAGTTCAGTTGTTGCTCAAAATCAATGAAAGTTTTCAAAATAAAGCGACCTTCAAGGCCTTTTAAAATAAAATATGCCCACGTAAACCTTTACGCCTTCCAAAGTGAGATACATGCATAATATTTTCTAGAATTTAAAGGTTGAAAAGCCTTTCCATGGTTACGCTGGAGGCCTTACTTCCTTTATTAAAATGATGATTCTCAAAGAAATATTATTTTTCGTAACGAAAGTGTCAATCTGTCTCTGGCCGATTATCTGGGGTTCAACGACTTTGTCTGAACCCTCTTTATTTACTCTAGCTTTGAAAACACAGAGGAGGTGGACATCAACCTCTCTGACAACACCTGCACACGAGAAAGACTTCTGGACATCATCCTCTCTGACAACACCTGCACACGAGAAAGCCTTCTGGACATCAACCTCTCTGAGAACACCTGCACAGGGGAAAGTCTTTTGTTTATTGAGCGCCTCAGCTTATGACTGTTGGCCTTGATGTTAGGTCAAGGGCGATCTGTTTCTGTCATTATAGGGGGAATTAGAACGAGGTTGCCAGATAATTATTTTGTTTTGAATAACACGCAAAGCTGGGTTGTGAAATTGGCACTGGTTTTGAAGTGGCACATCTGTTGAATAGCAACACATGACCTACCTAGACTTCTCATGACATGCTGCTTGGTCAGACTATACATAGATGCTCCTATAAGTTTGTTCTGTCTCCATTATCTGAAAATCTGGAGATCTTTTAGTATATAAAAGAGGTACAACAAATGACACCTTGACGCTTGCTTAAAATGCGTTGCACCACTTATCAAGCTGTGTCACAGTTCCGATTTATTCTAACTCCTTATCAGTAAGACTTATTTAAAAACAAACAAACAAAAATAAAATAAACAAATAGGAACAGGCCAGATGAACCAGGTCCATAATAACCACCCAGAACTGAAACCAATATTCAAACCGATTTATCCCGGGCAGGGCCGTGGGCCTCAGCTAGTTATATATTGGAGCTTGGGCCAACTTTGCGACCGCAAAGGCTTTTTTTACTACGCAACGCAGAGAAATGAAACTTGGCACATGTATGTAAAATTTATTAAGCCTGCACGTGTCGTGCTCATTTTCCCCCGAAACTCTTTACTTTTTCCAGAAATTCAGTTATAATTATCAGTTATCAATTCATGATTGCGAATACGACGTGATAATGTACTTCCGTCAATTTCGTCATTTCCGCCTCTTACCTCTTACTCTCGAAATAGAGTTCACTTGAGATCCAGCCACGCAAAGAAAATTTTGATACCCAGTATAATGTTATACAGATGAGGTGAGTGCCATTCATTCATACCAAGAAAACTGTGTAGAAACATTTATAGTGTGCTTCAAGCTCGAAATGAAACATTTTTATTATAGATCTCGGAGTGTCAGTCATGCCAAGAAAACTTTGTCGAAAGGCTTGGCCTCGCCTCTCACGCCTCGAACTGTAGAGCTAATGCTTAAAGAAAGGAAAATGTAATAATAATATAAAAAAAAGAATCACGGGATTTTGAACAAGATCTACTACCGCTCACACAGCTCGGATTTGCGTGAAATTTTACATGTGCCCGCCCTTCGACCCGCAAAAGGTTCTTTTTTAGATTTGGAGTCTTGAAAAGGTGGGGAAGTATTTTTTGAGTTTGCTTTATGCCGCTAATTGTCTACTTTTGATCCTCTATTTTTTACGAACACATGAGCCCATGACGTCATCATTTCCTGAAAAATTCTCTTATCTATCTATTAATAGCCAATTTTTTTGTGGATGACCCAAAGTGTCTCGACATCAATGTCTTTGTGCTGATTCCTTTCTGTCTGGAGTGCTGTGCTTAACCATTCGAAGAATGGGGCAATTACTAGTATTATATAATGGAGCTTGGGCCCAACTTTGTTCCCGCAAAGGCTTTTTTTACTACGCAACGTAGAGAAATGAAACTTGGCACATGTATGTAAAATTTATTAAGCCCGTACGTCTCGAGCTCATTTTTTCCCGAAACTCTTTACTTTCTCCAGAAATTCAGTTATAATTATCAGTTATCAATTCATGATTGCGAATACGACGTGATAATGTACTTCCGTCAATTTCGTCATTTCCGCCTCTTACCGGAAATGTAAACTAGAGATCACGATCCAGCCACGCCAAGAAAACTTTGATACCGAGTATAGTGTTATACAGATGAGGTGAGAGCCATTCATTCAAACCACGAAAACTGTATAAATATTTAGATCATTTTTTACGAACACATGAGCCCATGAAAAACTCTCGGTACGCACTGCTGTGCACTGTGCACTACTGTAATACTATCCTATCTATCTATTGATCGCCGATTTTATGTGGATGACCCAAAGTGTCTCCACATCAATGTCTTTGTGCTGATTCCTTTCGGTCTGGAGTGGTGAGCTTTGTTTTTTACCATTCGAAGAATGGGGCAGTTACTAGTAATACTAAAGCCTCAAAAACATTTAATATCGAATTTGTCAGTGCAAAAAGTGGAGCTGGAACAACATAAGAACTAAAGACGCCAATTGTGTGTGGCTGACCTCGACCCGTGGAATGTTCGATTGGTAGCGTTTTCTGGTTTCCTTTGCTATTACTTGGTACTTTTTCAGTTTGGACTGATGTTCATTAATGTAACTCTGGTATGGGATTGTTAGCTCAGTTACGACCACTTTCTTACACACTTAAGACCAGAGGGCACGTCTGGTCGCAGGAATAAGCTGTGTCTTTGACAGTCGGTGGGTACACATTCACTACACCCTAGTATGACTGGTATCTCCTAGTCTGCAAAGTCACGGAATGAGCTGGTTCGTTTGTAATATTATTGTCTGACTATCTGTCTGTTTGTCGGTCTCTCTGTCTGTTGCTTTAGGTGCCTAATCGAATCCGCAACCCCCAGCTATAAAACCCCAGAACTTAGACATATCTGACCAATTCTCCCATAAATTTCAATGTCCGCTTGTTCTCTCCCAGTTCCTAAACATAGCATATCAGCCCAGTTACAGCCAAGGAAACTATCATTAAAAGGGCTGACATGCTAAGCCTGGAAACGTCACATTCAGTTGCTGCCAGCAAAAATTATATCTTGGAGATGGTTGCAAATGCCAGCAGCTGACTGTGCCGTTGCGTGCTTTGGAAACTATCATACTACGCCCGGTCTGACAGACAGCTTCCTCCATTATTTCTTTGGTGTAAATTTGGCTGGCAGCATCTGACTGAGTCTGACCGGGACTTAGTGTGATACCTCCCTCGATACGATACCCTCTTTGCAATGAAATCTTTATACTTTCCACATTAAAAAATAAGATCCAGATGACAAATCCGGCTAAAATCAGTCACACAACCGCATTCGGCTGAGGACTTCAAGAAACCCCAAAAAATTATCTGAAATCCAGTACCCTAATCCAATTTTTCAGTTGAATATTGATAAGGATTACAGCGAGCGAGGCCAGGGCTAATGAACCTAATCACCAGTTTAGGTGTGAGTTTGGTACGGCAAGTAGATTAAACTTGAATCAATTTATACAACCAATGTGAAATTTGAGGAAAATCGCACGATTAATTGTACATAGTGATTTGAAAATATAAGGAAGGAGGGAGGGAGGCTCGCCTCATACTCCCGTTGTTTGCTAGAATAATTTTGCATGTTTGTTCTCTTCGTTTTGATGTTTTGTTGTAGTGTATGTAAATGTCTTCTCATATGTGTATGGTAAACGTGACAAGATTGGTGACAAGCTCCCGTTCTGTGCACACGATCGTAAAGAAGGGTGGTTTTCTAAGACTGGAGCGCTATGGGCAGGAGAGAGAAGGAGGCAGAAGGCGATCGGGAGAGAGTGAAAGGCGAGAGAAGAGAAAGAGAAAGGGTCAAGAGGGGGGAAGCGAGTTGAAAGGAGGGAGAGAGAGAGCGAGAGATTGAGAGAGACAGAGAGAGAGAGAGATAGAGGATGAAAACCAGGTAATATCTTTAAAGTTATTTCTGATGAAATTTGAAGAGAGGGGAATGGAGCGAAGGATAAGCTTAAAAGTCGGGGCACGAATGGCTGAATGAGGGGTTTTCCAACCCGAGATAGGGCAGATTAACTTCTAGGCGGAGTGCAACGCGTCATCACTGCTCTCAGTGGATCCAGTAACCTGTCGCATATCGGTTTTGTCAGTCAGGCGTTTTAGTAGTGTCGGAAGCCAAGTCTGGAACTTCTCAAAAATATGTCTAGGCTACCAGTTGTCAAGAAGATTACAGGCCCCACAGCTGTGTTTGTTGTTGTTATGTTATTGTTATTGTTGTTGTTGTTGTTGTTGTCGGAATGAAATCCGAAGCTTCTCGAAAATACCCTTCTAGGCTGCCCTTTTGTGCTTGGCTGTTGTCGTTGTTAATGGTAGTGGAGATGGTGGTGATGGAGCAAGAATATCCACATGTGGGGCCACGTTCAAGGCTATAATTGAAGGGGCAGGTTCATACAATGCCTAAGTCCACCTGCAGGACCGTCTTTACATCATCGTGGGCCCCTGAGCAAAGCAATGGACTGCTCCTCCCCCACCCTCTAAGCAACTACTCATAAATATGCATTCATAGGGCCCCGTAAATCCTTGTGGCCGGTGGGCAACTACCCGCTGTGCCCATGCACTAAGGCGGCTCTGTCCATTGGGACTCCAAGAGCCGAAATTTTAGAGTCGAAGAGTGCACGACGAACACATTTTGCTCAATATCTCAGTTTTCATTTTTTGTGGAATTGGGCAGATTGTAGAACTATAGCCTGGAAGCCAAGAGACTACACAGGGAAAAGGAACAGAGGCAACATACTCAGAATTCGGATCTGACTTCGAAGTTCACCTGCAGCACCTGTGGAAAGGACTTCAATGCCAGAATCGGTTTGCTGGGCCACACCAGACGCTGATTTCAACACATCCAAGACTCTACTATTGTCTCTCGAGACAGACAATACCTAAAAACGTAAATCTGCCTTGGGCTAAAGTTTGAACGCCTACTCACAGTGTCAGGTGAGTAATGAACTAAACTTGATCTAATTAAATATGTCATATGACCTGTCACACGTGGTGAGGAATGTCATTTAGTCTGTCAAATTTTAATGTGTCTTGATATTTCGCGATGGTCGAGCAATTTTCATTTCCCTTGACCTGGTTCATGAGTCTGTTTGAGGTCAGAAAGATTATGGTACGGACTAAAATTGGTTTTTAATTTATTTTCTGTTAGTGTTATTAAGATGCCTGAATGTGCAAAAGTATACAGTTATACAACTGAAGACTGCAAGAGAAAAAAGAACCATAGACACAAACATCGCGATCTTAGCTCTGGTTTGTTTTTATCTCCATTGTCTGAAACACTAGAGATCTTGTCGCATGTAGGAGAAGTATGACAAAGGCACACTTTGATCTTCTTCTTCTTCTTTCTCAAGTGCCGGATCTGGAACAGATATCGACGGTCATGGTTCGCCACTGATACCTCAACTTGGATGCTCTCAAAAAGCCAATATCGTCCTGGTTTTTCCCTTTCGCCCATCTGCTCAAACTCTCTAGATAATATGTTTTTCTTTTTCTACTTCTGCTCTTTTTTTTTTTTTGCCCTCTATTTTTCCAGTTAGTGTTCGAGACCCTTGTGCCGAATCAGATGTCCCATGAACTGCAATTGTCTTCTCCTGATTGTTTTGTTTTTTTTCAGTGATAGCTCCGCGTCTTTCGTCACCATTTCATTCGATTTCCTTTCCTTCCATGAAATATTTCGGAGTCTCCTTAAAAACCACATTTCTGCTGCCTCTAGCTTGTTTAAAATGCCTTGTGGCACTTATCAGGCTGTTTCACAATTCCGTCTTATTCTAACTCCTTATCATAATACTTTTATTAGGGGACCGTGGTGTAATTACAATGCCGAATAGAGACAATACAGAGTGCTGTTCACTGCTCATCTTTAGCTTACTGTGTAAAGTGCCACGGTCCCCTAACATCACGCCAATTACCTAAAGCCGCGAACGTGTAACGTGGAAGTTTTCAGTTGTGTCAAAAGTGGACTTTAACAGCTGAGATAGCAAAGAGAATACAGTCCACAGAGATGAGATCCTTTCGAAGACTCCCGGGCATCTCCTACAAAGATCACATCACGAACGAAGAAGTTCGGAACAGAATCAGGCAAGTCGTTGGGCCCTAGAAAGACCTGTTGACCTTGGTCAAGAGACACAAGCTCAAATGGTATGGCCATGTCATGAGATCATCAGGGCTTGCCAAGACATTCCTGCAGGCCACAGTGCAAGGAGGGGGGAGAAGGAGAGGCAGACAGAGGAAGAGATGGGAGGACAATATCCCAGAATGGACGAGCTTGAGGTTGAGCGATACAATCAGGAGGTCAGAAAACCGAGAGGATTGGAGGATGCTGGTTGCCAGATCACCTGTGACGCCCCCAAAACGGTCCACAAGACTACGGGATAGAGGAGGAAGAAAAACTGGAATTGAAACAATCAAGAACGAAGGTCCCGTTCAACTTATGGACTATTGCAAAATATATTATAACAACATCAGTGTCAAATTAGATTTCTCTTTGCTGAGTTAAAATCGTCAAAGGCTACCGAGTCAGGGTTCACTTGTCTACATGAGGTCTACAAAATTTTAAGCTTCCAGGTTTCATTAAGCACATAGTGGGATGGCTTCGTCTCGTATCTGTTGGATTTCAACCATCATAACGAGCGTTGGCACCCAGAATATTTCATAATTATCCGAAATCGACAAATTGAAGAAAATGAGTTTGAAATTTGTAATCTTAATGAAAACTTAAAATAATTGCAGTAACTTCAATACGGTCACCATGAATAGTTTCATTGTGTTATGAAATAAAGTTACACACCTTGTGTTTTGGCTGTCTACAGGCATTTAAGAGCAATGAATAAAATTGGGTATAAAACGATCTGGTTGACAATCTTCGACAATTTATAGACAATAGTCACTGTCTCAAAAAGCCACCTGAACTTTCGTTTCATGTCCAAAGAGAAACAGGAATTCGGAACGAGTGGACTAAACTCTGTTTGGAAATAATGCTTAACTTCAAATGAGTAGGTTTTCTCAGTTTTCTGGGCTCTTACTTCGCGTTCACATCAGAGATTCGCGTTCGTTAACATTAGTGTACTCGCGAAAGGATGATGTTCATCGGAAAACGAACGCACGGAAGCGGATGTCTGACGTGGATAATATATGGTTAGTCGATCATCTTTGGCAGAAATTAGGTCGAGAAATATCTAGCCAGAAAATATGTC
Source organism: Onchidella celtica (assembly GCA_963931925.1). Lineage (NCBI taxonomy): Eukaryota > Metazoa > Mollusca > Gastropoda > Systellommatophora > Onchidiidae > Onchidella > Onchidella celtica. The sequence continues at coordinate 2,979,775 of OZ007580.1, read as the reverse complement.
ACATGAAGAACACAATGATTATCACACCTTTCTTCATGGGGCGTCAATAACCATTGAGAATCTTACCTGAATCATTATCTAGGCTGACCACTGACTGTGGGATGGGTGATGTTTGTCAGGTCAAGCTGTTGGTCATAATTCAGGTCGCCATTCGCTGTTTTTCAATGCTTTGCGTTTCTTTCTTCTTTTTTTCATGAGATTCCTCACAATAGCCAGCTATTTTCTATTTCTCATTGAAATTCAATGACGTTGCATCTCCATCCACCTACTCGGCGGCTGGAAGTCGACTAGCGCGCGTCTGAGCTAACTCAGTGACAATTATCTTTACCTGGAAGACATTTTGGCACACATCAGCCGATTTTGATCCTACTAGTAAAAGCAGACAGTAGGAGTTTAAGGGTGCACGGTGAGTTTGGAGAAAGCACGTTGACACTACAACGGTCATAGTGTGATCGGAAGAAGCAAGGCATTGAACAGAATATAACAGAAGGATAGGACAGAAGAAGACCCTACCAGAAGCCCCCAGCAACTATCAGCAGGAGAAGAGAGGACCTCTCCCGCAATATACCACCATCACCCAGCAGCAGTCTTCACTTTTCACACGGGAAGGTTAAAGGACAAGAGGGGGAAAAAAGAAATCTGGACTGTGTTTTCTTGAGTTCGTTTCATCTGGAGTCAAGATTCTGAGCAGAGCAGCCCAATCTGGAGTCGAGATTTTGCACAGAGCATACTGATCTGGAGTCGAGATTCTGAGAAGTGCATACCGACCTGGAGTCGAGAATCTGAGAAGTGCATACCGATCTGGAGTCGAGATTCTGAGAAGTGCATACCGATCTGGAGTTGAGATTGTGAGAAGAGCAAGCCGTTTTGCAAACACGAAGTACAAATGGAAGTGAATAAAGCCAAAGCAGAGTCCCCGCTTCCTTTCCTGTTTGGCGAAAAGACACAGGGGAGGCTGTCAATCGCCTAGTCATTGAACATCACAAACGATCTTGATACAGTCCAAACGCAGAGGTTTCGGTTTGGTTTCGCATTTGGCTGGTTCTCGATAGTTTTACCGAAAGACGTCGGAAAAAAAAAAAGGAAAAGCGAAAGGTGACGAAAGTGGAAGCACCATGCGCTGTAAAAGGCGCAGTGAAGATTTTTGACATATTTCCGGATTTTCGGCTAGTCGAGACTGATGTCATTCGGCAAAATTACAGAAAGTGAGCCGAAAGCGAAAGGAACCTGAAGTCATTGTGTCTGGACTCTCACCACAGAATAGGGAGTTTGAGTCTCAGTTTGGGTTTGACGGAGCGTCGGCACGGTAACGGCCATTTTGCGCCCTTTACTGTCTATTTGGGTATATTTTCTTTATTTATGTTTTGTATTCAGAGCTTTGAAGTTTAACATGGAATTAAATACATTCATATAATTCTAAAACATTTTTAAAATTCTAAAAAAAAAAAAATAGGAAACTACCAGAAGCGAAAAAAGCCCACTTTTCGTGACTATAGGAAGTATGCTACCGCCATTTTGAATGAAATGCAATTTCGCTTTACTTGATCGGCCATAAACAATACCCGTTTGTGCATTTCCAGTGGAGTAAGAGCTTACAGGCAGCTCTAAATAGTTTCAATCAACCCCAAAATATGAACTAACCACAGTAAAGAGATACGCCCGTTGTCTTTGGTGAGGAAGGCCTCTTTCAATTATTATTATTAGCACCGTGACCGTTAGATTGAACATCATTGCACGGGTGCCTAGATACGAACAATATTATTGACTCATCCGACATGACGCAGGCTAGTCAAAATTGATGACGTATTCCAGCCTTGGTTGCTTCTGATAGTATCTCTATTCTGTGACTCCTCACTCGATCATCTTTGGCAGAAATAAGGTCGAGAATTAATCTCGAGCCAGAGGTTATGTCACGTTGAACGAGCAAACAATTATCACACTTATCTGCGTAAGGCATGAACAGCCATTGAACTTGTCCTTTAAAGTTAATTGTTGTCCAGCGGTAATGAATAGCGAGTGATGTCTGTCATGTCTCACGTGAGGAGAGCAATACATATCACACCTCTCTGCATGAGGCATGAACAGCCATTGAACTTGTCCTTTAAAGTTAATTGTTGTCCAGCGGTAATTAATAGCGAGTGATGTCTGTCAGCTCAGACTGTCGTTCGTGACTTTGTTGTCTTTTCTCCTTCTTTCTTTCGTTTTATTTCATTTTGTTCTTTTTCTTTTTCCTTTCTTTCTTTCCTTTTTGCTTACGTGTTTACATGTGTGCCTGTATGTTCTTTCTTTCTTAGCTTTGCTTTCTTTTATTCTTCTTTCTTGTTTTGTTTTTTTTAATTCCTATCTTTTTTTTTGTCTTTGATTTGAGGTCTTTATTTTAGGAGGTTCGCTGCCCTTGGCATTTACACCTCACTTTACTTGTTTTTTATTATTTCTTGTTCTGGCGGGGGGGGGGGGGGGCGGGGGGAGATGATATAGATAAATTTTAATCTATTAATTTCAATTTTGCCCGGGCAGCGGCCTTTCGGCCTGCTCTTTACGATTTCCAACTGCCAAGGTATCTTTAACGTGCGCAACGTGCACACGGGCCCTCCGAATTTTTTCGTCCTTATCCGAGAAGACTAGGTACTCGATCCTACCCCCCAATAGGACCAGGGACTTGAAAATATGAGAAAAATCCAATTTCCAAGAACTACTCGATCCTACCCCCAATAGGACCAGGGACTTGAAAATACGAGAAAAATCCACTTTCCAACATGCCTGCACTGCCCGGGTTTAGAACCCGGGACCCTTGGCATGAGAGGCGAGCACCTTGCCTCTAGACCACCTTGTCACCTTTTTTTTGTCTTTCCTTCCTTTCTTTTGACAGTCTGTTGGGTTTTTTTTGTTGTTTTTTTCATGTCGCATTTTTCTTATTTCCATTGCTTTTATGGCAGGTCTTTTGCTTGTCGACTGACAGTCGTGTAAACGGGAAGCTAATTAGTGTTAATCCTGTACTACGGTGATTCTAGTAACTATAATCTTTTTTTTTTTTTTTTGATAGCTAGAGATGAATACTCCATTAGGCCACATTTCTTGACCAGCATTAACTGTGGTGAGACAAGAAACAAACGATTGGAATTAACTAATTAATAAGTAACTTCAATAAGAAATTTCAAATACTTTGTGTCTATTTCTGAGACATTTTATGACACAAGTCATAGTGAAGTGTTCCACGAGAGACCCAGTATCTACTCAAAATTCTTTTGTGTTTATCTGATTTTCATGCTGTCGGGCGGACTCCAGTGGTGACAAATATGGCTAATTATCGGCTGACTGACCCAGCAGAGATCGATATCTCGGACACGACATCATACCTTCTGGCTATCCCGGATTGCCTTTCGTGGTTTAATTATCTGTCTGTCTGTCGCCTGCCATTCACCCTGGATGGTCACCGGCTGGTCACTAGCTGGCCACTGTCAACACTGCTGTAAAGGGCCCATCCATAAAGTGTGTTATTCTCTGCGACTAACCCCTATAGAATCTCTTGTCCTTTCCCTGACTAGTCTCATTAGGCGCCAGAACAAACGATCCTTTTGAGGACTGGCAAACAAAGACTACAATAGATGGCCAATAAATAAACAGTGCTTTTGTGGGCTAACAATCAAACAGCCCTTTTGAGGACTAACAAACGAACGGCCCTTTTGAGAGCTAACGAGCTTGAGAGCTCCTTCCCTCATTCCCCCCCCCCCCCCACAAAAAAAAACGCCAACCAGCGCTTCACTCTGGCGACGACGTGCCTGCTCCAGTTATAACTGGGCTGCAATGGCACAAAGGCAAATTTCCCAAATGGAATTAAAGAGTTACACAAATACAAATACAAATACAAACAGTCCTTTTGAGGCCTAACAAGTAAAGAACCCCTTGGAGGCTTATCAAAATCCCTTTTGAGGGCTAACAAACGAACACACTATTAACTGCAATTAAATATAACCTGGTCCTCATTTCTGTTGCAATCCCCAGGCTGGAACACTTTTAGCTCAGGATAAGGCTATCCAATTACAAATCAAGGATAATGACGAGGGATCAGGGGCTACTGCTGTTAAATATGGAATACATGGTCGCTTCACTTTCAGAAGTCATCATGGCTGAACATGGAATAATATGTCCTTTCAGAGGCTCAGAGGCGTATTACGGCTGAACATGGGATAAACTGACACCATGCGTGTTCGAGGGCGTATGGTGGCTGAACATTAAATGCCATTTCGACACACATGTTCCCAGTCGTGTACTGTTGAATGACATCCTTGCCTAGTTTGAGTTTGAGGGTCAGTTTGGAGTAAGCAAGTCGACACAACAATGGCCATATTGTGCCAGAAAAAAAGCAAGATTATAGACTAGTGTTTCTCAACTTTCTTTGTCCCATGCCCCAGTTCAATTTTCCAAAACAACGTGCGGTCCATCAGGATCGGACTAAGTTAGTATACAATATGTACAAAGAAGGTTTTAAAAAATATGAATTATTGTCTAAACATTCGAAAAAACACCAACAGGACAGAAATAAAGAACAATTTATCTTTACGGTTAGGTTAAAATACACTATGAAATTAAGATTTCTATGAAAAATCCCTAAGCCCCAGTCTGAGGTCCTACGCCCAGTCCGCAAAAACAACAGCCAAGTTGCAAGTTTGTGTCGGACCCATATTTTCACATTAAAGCCGTTTTTCTCAAAATCAGCTCTTTTGACTTATTGTGGGTTTTCTCATGCTCACTCATAATTTGCCTAGACTTCTCGGCTAACTTTTTGTCTCCTGTTCCTATCTTTTCGTCCATCATGAAAGAAAAGTCCAGATATTAACAACGTTTGTAATTTGTTTACATCAAGCAATTTTGGAATTGAATCATCAATAGTTTTGCCGCTCCAATTCACAATTTTTCATTATGAGTAACACTTTTCTGCCAATTCTCTGCCAACCCACATTATAAAGATCTCGGGGGTGGGGCATCGAAGACAATGCCTTGCACTTCATTCTGTCGAAGACAATGACTTACACTTCATTCTGTCGAAGACAATGACTTACATTCCACTCTGACGAAGACAATGACTCTATTGTTGGTTAGTTTTAGATCTCCAGTTCCACATTTTAGCATTATTTGTGAATACACTGTACTTTCTGCCGGCAGCACATTGTAAAGATCTCGTGGTACCAGAGTCAATAACCTACACTTTGCCACAGTTGTCTTAATGCATGGTCTCAATGGACACCTGTTGTCTTTCACCACCTTCAAGGACGTGAATATGTATATAAGAAATGTTTTGTCAAGTATTTCAAAGATGATCGCTCTCTCCCTCTCTCTCTCTCTCGCTCTCTCTCTCTCTCTCTCTCTCTCTCTCTCTCTCTCTCTCTCTCTCTCTCCTCTCCCTCCCTCTCTCTCTCTCTCTCTTTCTCTCTCTTTCTCTCTCTCCCCCTCTTTCTCTCTCTCTTTCTCTCTCTCTCTCCCTCTCTTTCTCTCCCTTTCTCTCTCTCCCTCCTTCCCTCCCTCTCCTTCCTCTCTCGCTCTCTCTCTCTCCCTTTCTCTCTCTCTTTTTCTCTCTCTCTTTTCCCCCTGTTCTCGTTCTCTCTTTCTTTCTTTTTCTCTCTCTCTTACTTTCTCTTCCTCCCACCCTCTCTCTCTCTCTCTCTCTCTCTCTCTCTCTCTCTCTCTCTCTCTCTCTCTCTCTCTCTTCTTTTTTCCCTCTTTGCTGAGCAAGATTGTTGCTAACAGGTGAAATTTATAACGGTGTTAGAGACGAGCACTCTGCGGGATTTGCTGAGTATTTTGATTGCGACTGTTATGCCTTGCAGATTGCTTCTTTGTGGACGTCTGAGATGTCCTTCCGCGACCAAATGTCCTCATGTAAACAAGTTCAATCTTTCACGATTTCATGACTGCAGGATCCAAGCTAACGGGGCCATCGATAAAGTATGTACTTTCGATTTTTGGCATTTTTTTTACACCCCGCCTCCCCCTCCTCTCCTCATGTACGTTTTTCTTACTCCAGACCTCAATCACCCCCCCCCCCTCCCCCCTCCCCTATTTTTGACATCTCCCCGGCTTTTCGGGGGAATCAAGTCTAAGTGGTCTTTTCCACAGCATCCGCTCGAGCGCTATTTTTCCGTCAAATGACGTATGAAAAACTCTCTTTGCCTCAGTAGCGGTGAGGAGCGGAGCGGAACGGATGCGGTGGGCAAAACCACCAACGTCATTCGACAAAATTACCAAAACTGTCTGGACCCTCACTCGATCCTCTTTGGTAGAAATTAGGTCGAGAAGTGTTTAGCCAGAAAATATGTTACATGGAGAGCGCAATGATTACCACACCTCTCTCCACGTGGTACCGATAGCCATTGAACAACACAACTTATCCTGAATGATTATCTTGGCTGAGCACTAAATGGGGATGAGTGGTGTTTGTTAAGTCGAGCTGTCAGTCGTAATTCAGTCGAGAGATTAGGCCGAGAAAATAATGTCTGGCCAGAAATTGTGTCACATGAAGTGTACAATAATTATCACACCTCTCTCTCTCTCCATGCGGTATCAACAGCCTTTGAATGTTTATGTTACGGTACGATAATTAAGGATGACTGAGGTTTGTCAGATCAAGTAGTTGATCGTGATTTAGGTCACACTATATTATGATTTTTGTACTTGATTTTTAAATGAATCTTTAAACGGGCTATCCCCAGAATATCTTTCAGAGTTAGTGGAATCTTACCAGCCATCGCGCACTGTAAGATCAGTGGACGCGAAACTTCGTGAGACATCACAGTCAGATTGCCGCTTGGTAAAAAGGCTTTTTCTATTGGTGGGCCTAAATTGTGAAACAACATCAGAGTTGATACCAGCAAGAGTGAAAACATCGTCACATTTAAAAATAGGCTTTTAAACTTAATTGTTTAGGACCGCTTTCATTGAAACTGAATGGTGTCCCTTTTTGGTCTCAGATGTTTGAGGATGAGAGTAGTTCAAGTGTTTGTTAATGTGTATGAGTGGGAGCATAATGAATTGATATTATATTAATCCTGTCTCTAATTTTAGTTCATCACCGTAGAGCACATCACTTTTTGTGGATCTGAGTGCTATACAAGTTAATTATTACATTACACGGCTAGTTTGAATGATGAAAATCGGTGATAGGGCCTTGGTGTTTGAAATCTGTACCGGCCCTTTGCATGGGCAATTTGATTCTTTCATAATGAAAGCGGAGTTCTTCCCTTGTCTTCAGTGTGTGACTTCAGCATCTTTGCTAGGTTAGTCACAGAAAACAATTCATCTTTGCTAGGTTACCGACGGTAAACCATTCATTTTTGCTGGGTTAGTGACAGAAAAGAATAATCATCTTTGCTAGGTTAGTGACGGAAAACAATTCATCTTCGCTAGGTTGGTGACGGAAAATGATAATTCATCTTTGATAGGTTAGTGACAGAAAACAGTTCATGTTTGCTTGGCTAGTCACAGAAAACAATTCATCTTTGCTAGGTAAGTGGCGGATAATAATTCATCTTTGCTAGGCTAGTGTCGGAAAACAATACATCTTTGCTGTTTTAATGACGGATAACAATTCATCTTTGCTCTGTTAATGACAGGAAACAATTCATCTTTACTAGATTGGTGACGGAAAAAAATTCATCTATGCTGGGTAAGTGACGGGATAACAATTCATCTTTGCTTTCCTAGGTTAGTGATAGAAAACAATTCGTCTTTGCTACGTTAGTGACGAAAAACAATTCGTCTTTGCTCATCATTGATAGGTTAGTGACAGGAAATAATTCATCTTTGCTAGGTTAGTGGCGGATAATAATTCATCTTTGCTAGATTGGTGGGAAAAACAACCGAGGCACCTTTCCAAACAATCACTGAGATAGTTGTCCATAGCAACTAAAAGCTGTTGTTGTTTTTTTCTGTGAATACAGTCTCAAGCCCAGTAGAGATTATACTATGATGAAATCAGTGCCAGTTGCAAAATTTTATATCTTAATAATATATCGTCCAACAACTTAAATATTTGTAGTAATTAAAAAACAAAAAAAAGTATATTAATCTTCCTTCATGTTTCAGTTTTGTTAAGGGTCGAGGGGAGATGCAGCGTTCTGACGTGAGCATGCTGGGTAGCGTCTGCCATGATGAGGCTGATTTTTTTTAGGTGTTTCTTTCACACCTTCTATCCATCTTTTTTCTGGTACGCCCTTTTCCTCTGGATCCATGACTAATCATCTTATAAGGTCTGTGTGCTGGCTAGTTAATAAACCATACTTTCTAATTCCATACACTAAACTGAAAAGTGTACGTGTGTACCCCCGAAACCCCTTCTCCCCTGTGTACACTTTTCTTATGTTGGGACTCCCCCCGCCACCCACCCCCATCCCAACCCCGGGCATAGTATATATATTTTATAGATGGCCCCTGGATTCTACACAAATAATTTCTCCTGCAAACAAACAGGGTTGAGGTTATTTAGCCTGACAGTTATTTTCTTGAGATTAAACAGAATTGGTGCAAGAGAGACAGGGGAGGGAGGGGAGAGAGAGGAAGGAGGCGGAGAGACAGAGAAAGAAAGAGACGGGAGGGAGAGAGAGAGAGAGAGAGAGAGGCAGACAGACAAACAGAGGTCAAGAAAAAGAAAGGGAGAGAAAAAGAGCATCAGAGACACAGCGAGAGAGAGAGAGAGAGAGAGAGAGAGAGACAGGTAGACAGAGAGCGAGAGAGAGAAAGAGAGAGAGAGAGAGAAAGAGAGAGAGAGAGACAGGTAGACAGAGAAGCGAGAGAGAGAAAGAGAGAGAGAGAGAGAAAGAGAGAGAGAGAGACAGGTAGACAGAGAAGCGAGAGAGAGAAAGAGAGAGAGAGAGAGAGACAGGTAGACAGAGAAGCGAGAGAGAGAAAGAGAGAGAGAGAGAGAGACAGGTAGACAGAGAGCGAGAGAGAGAAAGAGAGAGAGAGAGAGAGACAGGTAGACAGAGAAGCGAGAGAGAGAAAGAGAGAGAGAGAGAGAGACAGGTAGACAGAGAAGCGAGAGAGAGAAAGAGAGAGAGAGAGAGAGACAGGTAGACAGAGAGCGAGAGAGAGAAAGAGAGAGAGAGAGAGAGACAGGTAGACAGAGAAGCGAGAGAGAGAAAGAGAGAGAGAGAGAGAGACAGGTAGACAGAGAGCGAGAGAGAGAAAGAGAGAGAGAGAGAGAGACAGGTAGACAGAGAAGCGAGAGAGAGAAAGAGAGAGAGAGAGAGAGACAGGTAGACAGAGAAGCGAGAGAGAGAAAGAGAGAGAGAGAGAGAGACAGGTAGACAGAGAAGCGAGAGAGAGAAAGAGAGAGAGAGAGAGAGACAGGTAGACAGAGAAGCGAGAGAGAGAAAGAGAGAGAGAGAGAGAGACAGGTAGACAGAGAGCGAGAGAGAGAAAGAGAGAGAGAGAGAGAGAGAGACAGGTAGACAGAGAGCGAGAGAGAGAAAGAGAGAGAGAGAGAGAGAGAGAGAGAGAGACAGGTAGACAGAGAGCGAGAGAGAGAAAGAGAGAGAGAGAGAGAGAGAGAGAGAGAGCTTAGAGAGAGAGAGAGACCTGGGAAAGAGATTGAAAGATCTGATATGGAGGGAGAATAAATAATATATAAAAAACATAAGTGTTTCCCAAACGGCAACAACAAACAAAAGGGCAACTTTATCAGGATGACCCAATTCTGATAGTCTTGGTTAAACATGACCACGTTCAACAGGGTGATCATGTCCGAGACAGGATACCGAGACGAATCATTCCTTCTTTCACTATAATTATGTCCACAACTTGTGCGCGTATAAACTCGGTGATGTACTTACTACTCACAGAGCACCGTGGCACTGCTCTCCTTCGTTCAATAACTATGAAGGAGTGTGGTGCGAATTTGCTGCCTTGTTGACATGGACGATACGCGCGCATGTCGACGGACGGAAAATGACGAATAGATCCGTCTCGTGATTCTGTGTCTCTGGTAATGTCACTCATTAACCCACCAAAAAAAAAGAAATATAATGAGCTCAGGAATAAAAAATATAAAAAAATTAAAGTGGAGTAACTGAGGGAGGGGAGGTAAGTGAAAGAAGGGAGATAATGACGTGAAACAAATGGAGAAACTACTTAGGTAGTGATTAATCTGACGCTCTTCACAACATGGTTAATTGTTGCATAATTCTATTGTTTTTTCTCCTCATCATCATTAACACATCGTTATCGTCACCATTGTGAAAAGATGTACTTTACACTAGGATGGATAGTTGAATGGGGTTAGAATTAGGAGGGGTCTAAGTGAAAGTTGCACTTAGGTCCTTTGTAATTATAACCCCCTTAATAAATTGATGGGGTTAGAATTACAAGGGATATAAGTACAAATGGCACTTAGGCCTCTCCTAATTCTAACCCCAGTCAGTTAATAAGATATGTTTCTCTTTGCTTAATTAGACAACTTATGGACTCATTTCATCATGTTAAGTTGCCATGGTAACAGTGATTTGGCCCCGCATCTGAACTGACCAGTCAATGAGAACTGAAAGGACAAGCTTACACACCTTTGTGGCCACGTTCTGACTTCGAACAGACCACCGACCTCTAAGTCTGCGTCACACCGGAGTGCTGTGTATTTTCACCAAACTGGGGTACATTCACCTCTGGAGTCAGTGGTTCTCAACCTTTTTCAGACAGTCGCCACCTTCACGTTTTTTTTCATTGACCCCGTCCTTCCTCCTCCCAGCCCCCCCCCCCACCCCGCCCCCCAAAAAGTCCATATCAAACCCAACAGATAAATTTCGCAAGTGGACAGTGTCACGAGCAGAGTTAGGGTCTTGGGGATGTTACGACTGCACGAGAGGCAGCTAACTCACACTCGGACACAACCACACAAGAAAAGTATTAAATAACTAGAGCGTATATATGTCAGGCCGGTCAGGCCATAGTTTACATAAATATTAATAACAAAACAAAAGACAATAGGGGTATATATCCAAACCAAAAAAAAAACTCTAATTAATAACTTAACCAATGATATTCATGTAACTATGGAGGTACTGCAATCAATAGCAAATAGGTATATTATACGAAACTAGATATCAATTTAAAGTGACAGTTGAGTCGCCACTGGCCAGTCGCCAGGCAAACTCTCCATAAATCATATGGGCTTAAATGTTAGGAGAGCCCAGTACGTTCAAAGCCTACAGAAGCACTCTTCGGCTTGTAGGTAATTTAAGCAGTTGCCAAAAGACTATATTTTATGCACAATCACTATTCAATTCATCAACAATGTGCTATATTATTCCAATCATACTATGGCAATAGATCTATGATACAGGACACTCGTGGTCGAGTGCCAGCTGGGGTTTCCTTAGTCTTCCTATGAGGCTGTAGTTCTCTCTCTATCTCCGATCTCTAGTATACTTGAATAATTAAGACATATTACCATTGCTCACGCCTACTGGTAGGCGTGAACATCAATATAGCGCAGCGTGGGCTTTCAAAGGTCAGCCCACTCAGACCTTTCTTTCTAGAGCTCAGTCAGTCCGTTAGCAAGGACTTCTTGTCTTCAAAGCACACAGTTCAGGTACTGGTCGACCGGAGATACTTCACGACACGATGCTTCTGCTCGCCTGTATTCACCTAATCTGAACGTTACTCGATGTCTTATACTATCTAACTACCCAGCGTGCTAGTCCGCTGGCCCAATTAGTTCAGCTATCTCATAGGTCGAAACCTCCCACCATTTTAATTGTAGTAATACGTCTGCACTATTCTACCAGCCAGTTAACGTGCAAAAACTTGTCTAGTCATACTTAACAATGTCAACTAGCCCCACCTTGTTTCACCCCTACTCCATTAATTATTAATCACGAACATTAAAACCCACAAGCGTGAATCTAACAGTTTAACTTTACATTTATTTACTCACCAACTATAATTTGGCGAGGACCGTTCAAGGCCACCAGCCAATTTCTCATGGCCCTGGTAAAACAACAACAACTCACTCTGTGCGTGAGTTTTAACAACATCCGAATCATGACAGACAGAGTGCACACAAATTACGATGTCAAGTTCATTTATGACAATGCGCGTGTGTATCATTCATTATCATTCATTATAAAATGGAAACCATTCTTTATCAAATGCACTAAAAACAATAGACTTTTTCTACACATAAAACCCACCTACGCGTGCTGTGGAACAAGTCTGTGGCTACCCCGAATTTGCCCTTATATGGGCCCCCCCCCCCCCCCGTTCATCGTTTTCGGCAACCCTTGTCACCCTTTTCTTTGTTTGCGCTCCCGTGAAAATCAAAATCGCCCCCCCCCCCCACCCAACATCGCCCATGTGGAGAACCACTGCTCTAGTTTCTTTGTCCTGGATAGACAGGTGTATACTGATATGTAATGACACCATTGTTGCTTAATTAGCCTACTTATTAGTTTAACAATTGTCAAGGGTGTTGTTTTCTTGCTTTCATTGTGTGCCTTTAGCTCTGTATTTTAGAAAGTTCGCTGGTCTCGGCATTTACAGCTCACGTTTCTTGTGGGTTGTTTTTTTTTTCCTGTTAATGTTCTGTGTGCTTCTGTGCTAGGTTGTTGTTTTTTTTAATTCTCTTGTATTTATTTATTTATTTGTTTTTTTATAATACTAGATGAAGTTCCCGGCATTATCCGGGATAAACCTGTGAACCCACCGTTCTCTCTTTCTCTCTCTCACTCTTTGGTCTACAAAGTTTCCCATATTCGACAGTCTCACTCCATGCGCTCCAGAGCACTACGCACCCATTTCTGATAGGGAAATTGTGCGCACGGAAGAGCACGCGTATTAACACATTGTTTTCCGGTGCGGTGGGCTTGCTACAGGGAGCCAAAACAAAGATCATTGTATTTTACGGTTTTATAACGTTTATTATTCAAAATTTCCTGAAACTTGAATCAACACAATCGGTCGATACAAATGCGATTGGACTGGATTAGTTGACACTTGAGTAAATTAACTTTATAATTTTTGAAACTGTCATTTAGGCCGTAGTGTTGAGCAAAAAGAGAGCCAAGATTGCACCACAATGAATTACTCCCACCACTATTTTTTTTTATAACTAGATTCTGTGTGTTTTTGTGTGAGGGATTTTTTAATAAAATTTTTCTTGTATTTGTTTTTTTTTTTTGGTTAATGTTTTTATGTGTATATTGTGGTAGGGATGTTTTTTTTATATATATAATTTTGCCCTGGCAGCAGCCGCCTCGTTAAACCTGCGCTTCTCGATTTCCAACTGCCAAAGAATCTTTAACGTGCGCAACCATGCACACAGGCCCTCCGAGTCTTTCGTCCTTATCCGAGAAGACTAGGTGCTCGATTTTACATCTATCATAGGATCAGGGACAGCAATTTTTTTTCCCAAAATCCAAACATGCCTGCACCGACCCGGAATCGGACCTGATACCGTCCTGTTGAGACTGTCACGTGAATGTCTGAAAACAAGACAGAATAATGATTTTAAAAAGGGAAGGGATATGGACAGTGCATATCCGTACAACGCACACAATTCGATGTCGTAGAACACACACCGGAATACTATATTACTGACCTTGTTAATTTGCATAGTTTTTAAAAATATAAATCGGCTTAGTAGCAAAACAATCCCACTTCTGCTCAGAGATTGCGTGATCTGCGCTAATAATATACTTGCGTGTACGTCGATCACCAATGGCTACCCCAACCCCTTTTCGCCTGATTAGTCAATCTGACTACCGCCCATTGATACAAACTGACTAGACTCTCACGCCCCCAGGTCCATCTGACTATTCCATGTGTTGTCACTTTAAATTCGTGAACACCATACTGGTACCAAGTTTTGTTTCAGCAAACCTTCACCAGTCGCGCTTTTTTTGATAAACATGTTGTACGGATATGCACCGTCCATATCCATACAACATGTTGTGCGGATATACACTTCCTTTGAAAAAAAGAAAAAAACCGATTGTCTCAGACAAGTAGGCAACTGACTCTAATGCCACGAGACCTGTATAATTTGTGGCCGGCAGGAAAATGACAGACAAGTACTGGGCATTCTCTCAGAATAGTAGTAGTAAACGTAGTAAATGTAATCATTGAGTTCCATAGCGCTCAAATCCAAAAGAAAAAAAAATTATGTGCTCTAAGGCGCCGAACTAAAATTAGAAAACAGAATTAGCATAAGGTCAGTTCATCATGCTCACATCTCACACACATTATCAAAACTACTCTCATCCAGAAACCTCGGAGACCAAAAAGGGACATCATTCAGTTTCAGAGAAAACAGTCCTAAATAATTCAGTGTTGTGACGATGTTTTCACTTTCCCTGGTGTCAACTCTGATCACAATTTAGCCCTCCAATAGTTTTAAAAGGCCTTTTCACCAAGCGACAATCTGGCTGTGGGTGTCTCAAGAAGTTTCGCGTCAACTGTTCTGAAAGTGCGTGATATTTAGTACGATTCCACCATCGCTGAAAGATATCCTGAGGCTAGCCCTTTTAAATATTTAAAAACAAAGCACAAAATCTTGAAGTCTGTTCTTCCTTTAATGCGTAGCCTATGGAGTGGCTTAAGAATTGGAAGAATATACTGATGATGGATGCGATGGTGTGATTAATCTGGCTGATCTATCTTATCTAATGATGAATTGTGAACAGGAGCACCAGAACTATCCAACGTGCAGCTACGAAGTCACTTGGTGTAAAGCAATGGTTCTCAACCCTTTTTAGGCAATCGCCCCTTTAGGCTCTCAATTTTCATTCAGCACCCTCACCCTTCCCTTTTCCTCCCACATACACACACACACACTCAAAATCCATACTCAACCCCAACAGATACATTTCACAAGAAGACAGACCACACCCAAATTATGATTTTAAGTTTTTCAAAGCCTTTTTCATGACAGTAGGCGTACTGATTGTTCATCTTAAAACAGAAAGTATTCTTTATCAAATGCATTTAAATAAAAAAGAATGTTCTTACAAGTACGTGCATCCCCCAAGTTTCTTGCTCTAGAGCTACTCCCAACATACTCCCAACATACTCCCAACATACTCCCAACATACTCCCAACATACTCCCAACATACTCCCAACATACTCCCAACAACAGCCTTAAATACATAATTATTCTTTCAGGTTTTCTTTTTGTTTTCCTCTTGTTTTTCTTTGGTTGAAGGGGTAAGGGGGGGGGGGGGCAGGGTTAGGGATTAGATAAGATTTAGGGTTGAGGATAAGGACGGGGTTAGGGATAGGTACGTACATATATGAGCCCCTAGAACAGAACGGTTAAGGTGCGTACGCACTTGAAACAACTGCTTTAAAAAAAAAGTAGGCCTTCTCTGTTCATACAACCCACCCATGCATGCTATTGAACACGTCAGTAAGGGCACTGTCTTTGCCCCCAAATCGATCTCCTTTCGTGTTTTCGCCCCTATCGCACGCTTCATCGTTAACCACCAACCCCACTTGTCTTCCCCCCCCCCCCTCCCCCCCCCTCCCCCCCCCCTCCCCCGGCAATATCGCCCACGTTGAGAACAACTGGTGCAAACAAAATTCAAACAGTACCGATTCATCCATTGGTTCCTTCGTGCCAGAGGTCTACAAAACATCCCCTTATTTGGCTTGAAAATTTTCATTCAGCGTTCTACATGACGATATTATGCAAAACATTCACCTCTGTGGCCTTGGTTCTACAGCAACTATAAAGAACGGGTAGATTATCCTTTTTGTCTACGAATACTGAGAATTAGTTCAGTCTGTAGATGTTCTGGAATTTCTGTTTCCTGCTTTGGTCTGTCTTTGGAATCGTTAAAACAGGATTATCCTTGTGGCTATTTCTCTACGTCTGTTTGAGCTGAGCTTAATTAAACATTGTCCATTTTCTACAGTTGTAACTCCTGTCTTCCTTTAATTGTTTGATTGATCTCCCTTTTTTCATTTCCCGGGCATTATCTTCCAAGGCTTGGATTTCATAAGGTTAGATGTGAAAAGGAAATCTCTCATTTAGACAATGTCAAGTACCAAATAGTGAGATTCTGTGTCCCTACGGTAACTTTTGTGGGTGTGAACGGGAACTCTCAACACCATCCAGTTTGAAATTTAGACGTAGTTCAAAGATGTTGTTGTTTTTTTCTTTCACTCTGTTTGAACACAAGACATAATACATTAGACATTAAAGTAAAGAAAAATCAATGAACCAGGATAGGATTAATATTTCGAGAAGTTGGCATAGATGTTGGTATTGGAAAATCGGTGTTCACTTGAGCCGAATGTTCGGCTTTCCGTAGCGAAGCGAAACTCCGCCAGGCCGAATATTCGGCTTAGCGTAGCGAATGAGTGGACACTTTTGTGCGCTTTTTTTTTTTTGTGTTCGTTGTTAAAAATTTGAGCCCGTTTTAATTTGTCGGATATTTGCCATATTGTCGTAGGTGCATTTTTGCCTTATCGAGAAAATGAGGATTGAAGTTTGTGGGGCAAAAGGGCTAAACTGCATACAACATTACGTCACAAACACATCTCTCGGAACGTTTTTAACTGATTGGAATGATACTTACACATAATGAAATTAGGAGTGAGAGAAGCGCTTTCAAGACCAAGAAAAACTCAAAGACGGCAAAATGTGGCATACAACAATATGGCAAAAACCCTGCGAAATTATAACATAAAAAAAAATTATACATGACCCCCCCCCCCCCCCCCCCCAAATGTAAATAATTACCAGAATGCATCACCATTCATATCAAGGCGAAGTAGTAATTCGTCTCCATACATGTTTAGATGAACATACTAATCAAAAGTTCACATTTGAATTGTTCTGTTTCGGTTTTTTTTTCACTTTCCGCCGTTACAGTGCTATTTTATAACGCTAAAGCTGTGTTTTCATGTGTACGGAAACGGAAACGTCAAACAGTCACCAAGTAGTAAAAAGAAAGAGTGTTTCCATGTGTACAGAACCGGTGTTTCGTGTTTCAGTACACTCCCAAAGATTCTATTTCACGTCTTGAAGGGTTTTGACGCATCCGTTGCCGTTTCCCTTTCTGAACACATGAAAATTCAGCTTTAGCATGTTTAATTTGTTTTGCTCTCCAGCACAATAAGGCTATATCACTTCTGAGCCAGTCCGAGGAGAAAATGAGAGATTAATAATACGGTCAGAAATTATTTGGATTTACACCCCTGTCCCGGGTGGGACTGGAACTTGGAACTTTAGACACCTACATTAAAAGCCCTAACCTTTAGGCCACTGCACTGGCGGGTGAAACATTACTCGAGGCACCGGCCCAACGACAGGATAGACCGAGCACACTACTCCGACGCAATAAATATGGCAAATATTGTAATACTTTATACAAACAATGAATGGATCGTGCTGGAATATCTGGCCTGGGTGCGGATGATAATATTATTATGGATTCTTGGGCCCGATAGCACAGACTACAGAGGCCACCCGTAAAGCATGGACACTCGATTTGGGGTAAATTTTTTTTTACCACCTACGCCCTTTTCTTTTCTGCTGTGTACGCATTCACCTCCCCGCGCCCCCCCCCCTCCCCCATCCTCCCCCTTGTACTAGCTTAAGGCCATTCGAATGGTGAACGTTTGATGTTGTAAGGGAGGTATCGTACTAAGCCTGGATCGGCGCAGTCAGTTGCTGGGAGACAAGAAATGCACACCATAACTTCCTTTACCCTATTTTCTTAGTGACACCGGCAAGACACTACCACAGTCAGCCTCTACCACTTTTTCTTGGAAATATTAAGTGTCATTTGCATGAACTGTTCTGTTGTCTCATAAGATACATAGCTATACAGAATTTTTATAAAATCTTTTCATGCATTCGGTTGAAAAGGATATAATTAAAAAAGCGTTTAATTTATTACCATAACTGCATTGTGCTCATATCCTCCCCAGCAGCCCCCCATTCATCCAAGTTACGTTTTTCGTCCTCTGGGCGCAACCTCCCTCCCCCTCTTCCCCTGTGAGCACGTACTTTATGGACGGTCTCAAACTAGGAATTTTACGAGGGCATTTGGTGAGTGCACCTTGTGTGGGCATTTGTTGAGTGCACCTTGTGTGGGCATTTGGTAAGGGCACTTTGTGAGGGCATTTGGTGAGTGTACTTTGTGTGGGCATTTGGTGAGTGCACTTTGTGTGGGCATTTGGTGAATGCACTCTCTTAAGGCATTTTGGTGAGTGTACTTTGTGTGGGCATTTCGTGGGTGCACTTAGTGTGGGCATTTGGTGAGTGCACCTTGTGTGGGCATTTGGTGGGTGCACTTTGTGAGGGTATTTGGTGAGTGTACTTTGTGTGGGCATTTGGTGGGTGCACTTTGTGAGGGCATTTGGTGTGTGTCCTTTGTGAGGGCATTTGGTGAGTGTACTTTGTGTGGGCATTTGGTGAGTGCACTTTGTGTGGGCATTTGGTGAATGCACTCTCTAAAGGCATTTGGTGAGTGTACTTTGTGTGGGCATTTCGTGGGTGCACTTTGTGTGGGCATTTGGTGAGTGTACTTTGTGTGGGCATTTGGTTGGAATACTTTGTGGGGGCATTTCGTGAATGCATTTTATGAGGGCATTTGGTGAGTGTACTTTATGTGGGCATTTGGTGAGTGCACTTTGCGAGAGCATTTGGTGAGTGCACTTAGTGAGGGCATTTCAAGAGGACGAATTAGTCTTGTAAAAGCTGACGATGCATGAGCGTTTATTATGGATTCGAGAAGCTGAAGGCAATCTGGTTCGATAATAATCGAAAGATTAGAACGTGTTTGCGTCATGAACACGGTAATAGACTGGATTTCGGCATTATATCTGTTTCAATAGAAGCAGCTCATTTTTCATCCTCTGATGTAACCGATTTTACAGGGATGATTTGCTTGCAAATGGTGTCAATAGCTTTTTGTGAAGGCTGAAGTTTAGCTTTTACTCAACACAGCGTGATTGAAAATAATTATACACGAACAAATTAGTAACCTGAAAAAGTCTCGTTTTCCAAACCCGGTAAACAAGATTGTTTTCTATGGCGTCGTCAATATTAGGCTGGTAGCGCATTGAGACAAGTTAGTTTTTTATGTCTCGGCTGTAGAGTAAGATGTGGACTTTCGGTTTACACGTGGCCTCGCTCACTGGTGATACGGAAAGAAGTCTCGCAACCTCGGCTGCGTCAACACTGTGTTGAAATAGGCTGGCGGAAAAAGAGAGATCTGGACAGTCGAAACAAATACAAAGCAGTCTTGACTCCAGTACGCCACCAGCATTAGGCTGGGTTTTCACGTATACGGAAATAGAAACGGCAATTGAAACGTCAAAAATCCATCAAGTAGTGAAAAGAAGGAGTATTTCTATTTGTGCGGAAACGATGTTTCTGTACACATGGAGACATTCTTGCTATTTCACAATTTGAAGAGTTTCTGACGTTTCCATTGCAGTTTCTGTGCCGGTAGAGTGATTTTTTTTTCGTACTGACTTTACCAAATTCAGGAGCGTGGCAGCAACAGCTCCAACATATTACAGGGATTTTCGGTGACGTTCAGAGTCATTTTAGGGTTAGGGTTAGGTGCACAGTCCAGAGATTGCAGCATCCATGGCAGTGTTCGGTAGGACGAGAAAATAATCCCTTAGCCGATGACCTGTGTTTGGAGTTGTGTTGCTGCAACGCTCCTGAATTTGGTAAAGTGAGTACGAAAAAAAATCACGCCATTCCGGTACACATGAATAACCCAGTTTTAGTTTCTATATCGCACCACGTTTTGTCTGTCTTGCAAAAGTGTGGCGTGACTTCACTTGCACAGTAAGTGGATCAACTTGAAGTTAATTACGTTCTATTCAGCTCTTGGAGAAGTTCAGTGATGGTAAGATGTTGTCGGAAACTGCTGGACTGGCAATGAAAAGTGAGGTGAAATGTTCAAGGCATGAGGGGGAAAAGTTTTGTCCATCACGGTTTCTTTTTTCTTTGCTTAAGGGGCATGTGAACGATAAATTATGCCTGCTGTTTTTATTCGCTCACAACACACGCTGGCGCCTATTTATCACATCGAGACTGATATTTTCTAAATAGGCAATGATTTTATGTGTTTATTTGTTAAAGAAAAATCTTCCGTCTCTGTGACCACGAACGGGAAAAAATGGCTTTCACGTGACGAAATGTGTCGAACCGATAATAAATTTATTGTGCTTCAGTCCTATTCTACAGGAACAATAATCATTAAAATGCTTTGAACGCTTTGGGGTAAACGAAGGGACATCTTCATCAATGACCTAAAACGCTGACGACATCCCAATGTTCACTTGCCCTTTAAGTAGTAAGTGGGGAAGAACACTTTTGTTGATCGGCTAGACAACCTTATGCCTGAGGACTATGTCTTCTTGCCTGGACCCGAACACTCATTCGAACAGCAAAAGAGAAGCGTTTGTGTTCTGAAATTTTAAGTCCAAAAGAAAAGCATTAATAAGTTTGGTAATGCATTTTAAGTAAGTTAATTCAATGGCTCTTTTGTGTGCCATTTCGTCTGATTTGAGGGTACAAACAGACAAACAGATTGGGAATTTTAATAGTACGGTATATAGAATGAATTGGTGGTTTGGCAGAATGTAAGGAATTAGTGGATGGTGATTCGCATAGTTAGATCAAACCAGTGTCAAAGGATATTACTTACATTGCAGAAGGACGATCTGCGGCAATGTGGCTTTTTCTCCTACCTGCTGGGCAACAGTTGAGCCGACGGGGTGTATAGGTAGAATGCGCATATCCACCATCTTGTCTGTCCGGACCCACGCTTCACCATGGCGATGGTGGCATTGATTTTGATTCATTAGCTGATTTGCAACGTGAGCATTTAAGGCGTCGCGAACCAATCGGCGGCAAGTTTTTAAAAAGTTCACTACTGTAAACAATGACACGTGTGTCTGCGCACATGGGAGACGTTCGGTCAATTCTTTCACTTCCTTTCCTTTGTTTACACGGATAGTAGGGAATCTGACCAGCTTGGATCCATCCTTTCCACCCCTGTCATAACAGTCAACTGCAATGCAACCAGCGGGCATTTTAACCGCTTAGACACATCTCGAAGTTACACTTATCAGCTGATCCACCGGCCATCTTGTTTGGCGGAAGTAAAAAACAAAAAACACTCTGTGACGTCATGCGCATTCTACCTATACTCTTATGCCGTGGGTTTCGAGTTTGATTCCTGTTTGTAAGTCATTGTCTCTTTATCTCTTGTTCTAAGATGTTCGTCTTGTCCAAAGTTATTAAGAAATATGTTCACTGGGTTTTTTTCCCTATTTTTTTTTATGTGTGCGCGCGTGTGTATGTGTGAGTGTTTTGTTTTGATTTGTTTTTGTTTTTATTTCAGATGTTATTTCGGTAAATACATGTACCAAACACTGAATATCAAGTTCTGTTCGTTAATAAATCCTTTGCATACAAGGGGTTTGCTTACTCACTGGCAACCTGTCCTTCTTGGCCAAGGCCAGTAGCGCATTGAGACAATTCTGTCTCGCATCGGGTTTGACTCAGACCTTTCTTTAAATCAACTAGTGAAACATATTTGTTTCAGTCTCACCAATGCGCCAGACCACGTTTAAATCCATGTTCCACAAAACAGAGGCGAAACAAATTGAACTCAGAATGCTTTGATGCCTTCAATTCGGTTAGAAAAAATTCCTTCTTTTTTTTTTTTTAAAAGAATGAAACTTTTCCTTGCACTGAATTTGCCCGCCGACAATTCTGATAAATATGAATCTAGAAACAAGAGCAGATTTTGCTTATAATATGCCTCTTCCAGTCACCTGTTCCCCGTATTCCCGATAAGACATGTGATACCGGTGGAATGTGCCAGCAGATTTTGCCATGATAAGTCACTGCGTCAACAAAGGTTG